>ML685795.1:10438311-10609150 GCA_007922175.1 Pelusios castaneus
CTTAGCTCATCACCTATATCTAGTAACAGGGCTGCAGCTGGTAAACTCCTTTTGCTTTGCAGCCTTAGGATTGAAATTGATCCTGCATGCCTCTTCCATAGGATGAGGCGTAACCTTCAGTGCTTCCGAATAGTGGAGGACCGATGGGCTACCTTCTGCTCAGTGCTAGCCTGCCACTTTCCTATTCCCAAAAATCTGCTGCCTCCTGATATAGAGCAATGTGCTCTTCTCTATTGGATCCCAGTATTCTGTTTTCCCACTTCTTAAAGAAGAACATTCTTCAGTCTGGGGTAGAATTTTCTTTTCAGACTCTATAACATTCACCATGGGGTCAAATGACATAAAGTACCTTTCATAGGTAGATAAAGAAATATGACCTGGTTCTGTTCCCATTGAAATTGAAGATACAAAATTGGGTCCTCTAGGCTTTTTGTAGGAAGCCAAGCTATTCCCTAGAATACATTGCAGTGTTGGAACATAGCAGTAAAGGAGTTGGATATTATTTCTGAATGATGGAATAATTAATCACTGACCTTTACAATCTAAAGATGTTATCACATGGGCTGCATGAAGAATATGGATGAGAAAATATTTAAAATAAATTATGACTTTATTACCTTAAGTAGTTCCCTGATGTAACAAGTTTCATTTTCCTTGGGCATTTGGAATAACAGCGAAGGAAAAGTTTCTTTTATATGAGGGAGCATAGAGGTGTGAGGCCATAAAACTGTTACAAAACCTTAGTTTTTGTGTTTGACAGGGGTCAAGTATTGTGCCCGCTTTAGATGAGCCATTCGGAGCCAGATTGTCAATCCAAATGCAAGCTGCTCCATTTCCTGTTTATGCCTGTGCAGAGTTACACATCCTGACTCGTTTGCCTTCAGCTGCAGGTTTTTCCGCACTCCCCAGGAGATTTCTTCCTTAAAATGGCTCATTATTTATCATTTAAGTAAGCCATTGGAATTTTGTTAATTCCTGTTTTACTTAACACAAGCAAAATGCTATCATTAGCTAAAGGAAGATAAAGTTAAGATAGTAACTGTTACTGATAATACTAACTAAATGACTTGTGCAAAACAAAACCTGATCAGAGAGTCATGAAATTAAGAGAATTGATGCCAAGTTTGCTGCCTCACAGAAACCTTGCCTATTGTATATCTGACCTAAGGTTATCAGCCATTAAAACCCGGTCTACTAATTTAAAAATAAATGGTAGGGAAATTCATATTTTTTGTTAATTACAGTTTTAGAACTTTCTACATAATCTTTTGTACTTTGAATTAAATCTTTTCTATTTAGAGAAGGAAATTTGCAATGAAACGTTGTTTTGATGTATTCATTTAAATGCAGGTTGTTCATATTGCTGAAATTCCTTGGGAGTTTTATTTTCATGAATAATTTTTCTGTGTCCTTTTCAGAGAGCTAAAAATGAACAAACCTGGGAATTGTGATTTCTCTCTGTTCCTGCTCTTTTAATCAGATCTTAAAAAAAAAAAAAAAATTACAAGTAACCATGTCAACATTGTAAGCTTCCTTTTTGTATAAACTTTGCAATACCAGTTACTCTATATCTTTCTTTAAAAACTAAGATTTTTCCAAATGTAATGACCTTCCTTTGCATTTAGAAAACACTTCTTTTAAACTTAATTACACACATGCATGGTTTACATCTTAAAAGGTGTGACTGTTAGAGTAATTACTAATCAAGGGTTACTTCTAAGTTAAATGCTATGGTATTTCTTAAAGAGACCAGTGATGAACTAAATAGCAAACCTTTTTTTCCTATTGTAATTAAAGCTTTACATCTTTTAGTACATGGTGCATTGATTTATAAAAGAGCACAAGATCAAAGTTGGAAGGATTCTGTTAATCTAATGATAGGTTTCCCCATAATATAACACACAGATAGTATGAACATAGTACCCTATAATAAAAAGTTGGTTAGCTTGTCCCAATATGATTGAAAAAAGCAGCAAACTTTCAGTGTTTCTTCAGAGAATTTGAAAAGAATGTAGAGACTGATTTTACTCTGAGTTTTCCCATTGTCTTCAGTGTCAGCCAGATGAGGCCTTCCAACAGAAGTAAGAGTATGGCACAAGCACCACACCTAGTGTAAATTAGTGGAGTTCCAGTAAAATTAATGGACCTTTAGCTAATTGAAGCAGCAAAGCATCTGCCTATGATATAGTAGCAACAACTTGTGCCACAATATGAGCCACAATCTAAATTAGGATCTGCATCTTTGAACACTTAAATTCTTGAATGTTAATAGCCCAATCAAATTTAGTAGGACTACCTAACTAGATACTTATATAGCCCTTCTCACTGTTGTATCAAAACACCTCACAATTATTACTTTTATCCTCGCAATGCCCCTGTGAGCCAGACAAGTAATGGCATCTCCATTTTACAGACTGGGAACTGAGAAACCAGGTATATTAAGTGGCTTTACTAAGTCCGAGTAAACAGAATGGTCCCTGGGGTCCCGATCCTGTGCCCTAACCACTAAACCATCCTTCCTATCTGTGAGTTTGCAGTTGGAGGCCCGTGTTGTGAATTCTGTATCCCAGTTCATACCTGATTATACTAACAACAAAGCCCTTTCACCGCTGCAGGAATTCAGCCTTGGAAAACTCATTACTGGGAAAATATTCTTCACAATCAAAACTGAATAAATTCTTCATCCAAGACATGATTATTTTTAATGATAAGATGTAGGGCGAAGGGCTGGAAATTTGACTTTAAGATGCTTCAAAATAATCATTAAATGCAATCAAATTTATTGCCTCAGTCAAGTCATGATGAAATGGGTAGTCATAGTTTGTATGCAAAGTCCCTTTCCATCCATTCACTGTTTCCTTGAGAATTATATTTGATAACAGCTGGTGTGATTATTTATATTTTTAGTACAGGAAAGCATCGTTGACTATCATCTATTTTCATCTTCCTTTATTGGTTGCTTCCTATTTTATAGAAGTTCTTGATTTAAAGTGCAAAAAATGGTAATTTAAACCATTTTCCTCAGTCAGCCCTTTAATAAGCATAACCTCATAGAAACATTGTTCAGTACCCAAGTTAACTACAGAATGACTATGCAACTAACACCATCAATGATTGTGTTCAGAACAAGCTTGCCTATCAGACCAAAAGAATGTTTGATTTGGGGCTTTTCCCCGTAGGAATCAAGGTAAACAACAGAGAAGGATAGCATTCCCTTCAGAAGAATCAAGAACAAAACAAACTCAACAGATGCTTAAGACTAACCTGTAGTACCAGTTCCTTTCTGTGATATACTTCTAACATGATCTGACTTTGTTAGTGTAGCTATCCCAGAATGAGTATTTGTTTAAAACCTGTGGTTTAATTTGCCACAGGATCAGTCCTCCACATAACGCTCTTAAAGGTCAGATCCTTGGCTGGGTAAGTTAGTGATGCTGATTTACTCAAGCTGAAGGCCTGGCCTATGCTGGGTATCTAGGTTTACATGCATGACATTTAACTTCTCATGTTCTAATATACAGAGTATGCGTTTAATTACACTTTCTTGTTGTGTCAGTCAGTGCAGCATAACAATGGAGGTCTGATATATTACTTGTTTCTTGGTTAAAAGGTCCAAGTCCAGAAGGGACCATTGTGATCATTTAGTCTAACCTCCCACATGACACAGCTTACAGAACTCTCCTGAAACAATTTGTAGATCGTGTCTTTTAGAAAAACATCCAATCCTGATTTTAAAATTGTCATTGATGGCAAATCTGTCCCAAACTCTGGTAAGTTGTTCCAATGCTTAATTACTCTTACAGTTAAAAATTCCTTATTTCCATTCTGAAATTGGCTACCTTCAATTTCCAGCCACTGGATTGGCTTTCTTTGCTAGATTGAAGAGCCCATAATTAAGTATTTGTTCCACATGTAGGTACGTAGAGATTGTAATCATGTCACCTCTTATCCTTCTCTTTGTTATGCTAGATAGGTAGACTCAAGGGGCGCGACTACAGTGGCAAGTTAGGTCGACTTAAGGATGCTTAAGTCGACCTAAACAAAGCCGCGTCCACACTGGGCTTTTTTTAAGTTGACTTAAGCATTTCGTTAAGTCGACTTAATAACACCTACTTTTAGGTCGACTTCAGCCTTAAGTTGAGTCCTTAGGTCAACTTCAGGCCAGTGTAGATGGGGATTAATGCTAAATCGACTTTATTAAGTCGATTTAAAGCCAATATAATGGTTATCTCTGCTGTTAAGTCGACTTAATAAAGTCAACTTAAAGTGTAGTCAATTTGTTAAGTCGACAAAGTCAACCTTGTTAAGTCGACTCTAAGTGTAGACATAGCCAAGGAGCTCTATCACTATAAGAATGCTGTTTAATTCTTTAATCTTTCTTGTGGTTCTTTGAACCCTCTTCTATTTTGAAGCTCCTTCTAGAATTGTGGATGCCAGATTTGTGACCACAAAAATGTCTCAGCATTTCATATATTTTTCTTTACAATTACAGTGAGTACTGCTTAAAAGCAATCCTGGTATTAGCAGGTTCCAGTTAGTAGCACACTTTACAGGGATCCAATCCCGCTTCATTGACTTTAGAAGTAATGGGACTTGGATAGTGGTAACAGCATGCCACTTCCTGAGAACTCTTTTTGGGAGAAAAGCCCTGGTCTCAGGGAGGTATCTGTGTGCAGGCAGGATGTGCCTTCCTCGGCTGCAGCTCTTCAAACCTGCCTGTGTCCAGGGACTGCCCAGGAATAAGGATTTTGGGCACCTGCCTAATTAGGGAGCCTCGTTTGAATCCAGAAGCTATGGCTTTGTTGGGGGAGCTAGAGGGGATTCTGTGGCAAGGCAACCGAGGGGAGGGGGCTGCAGCCTGGATTCCAGGGCTTTCTACGGGGTGCTGGGGGCTTTCTGCAGGGCTTCTCCCCACTGCCTCCCTTCCCTATGCTAAGCCTCAGTATCTGGGCTGCTGCTCCCATCCCCACTTGTCCACAGGCATGTTTGTGGGACTGCAGCCAGGAAAGGTAGGTTCCAGTGCTTCCTTCCCTGGCTGCTGCTCCTCAAAGCTGCTGTCTGCTCATTGGTAACTGCTAAATAATAGCAACTTTTTGCTGGCAACTGAGGGATTGCTAATCAGCAGAACGAATGGTATTATTTCCCCCTTGTTTATTAGAATTCCCATTCTTGCCACAATGAGGATGTGCCCTTGGTACAAATGGCTGGAATGGAAACAAACATTCCGCTCAATTTGGTAAGCAGGTGAGCACAGAGAGATTAGCTGTTGTTAGCCTCAAGGGATTCCCTGAGAAATGCTGTCAGTGATGGTGGAGCATTTCTGCCTGTAGCTGGAAACTATGGATTATACTCTCATCATGGCGCAGCATGTGGGGGATTAAAGGAAAATCTACTAAAGATGTTTGTTTTTATTGTGTGTATGTGCATTTATAGTTCCACTTTTAAAAAATCCTGTACAAAAGATGGCAGGTATGGAGGGGAAGGATGGTCCAGTGGTTAGGGTATGGAACTAGGATGGCAGCAACATGGGTTCACTTCCATGCTTCAGCCAGTTTGGCACCCTTCATCTTTCTTATGGTATATTTTAAAATTGTTGGAAAAAGATTCCCCTTCTCTGCTCTGCTGCTGCTTTACTTCCTCTGGTCAGCAAGAAGTCAAGAAGATAAAAATACCACCTATCACTGGAGAATAAAGACAAAACAAAAGAAAAATAAAAAACCATGAGCTGTTGTCCTTCTGTAAATTACTGCAGTGTGATCCACTGATTGGTCAAAGTCCTACAGGTGACATGGTTTAAGGCAATTTCTATAGACGTTTCTCTACACTCCTTCATCTCTGCAATGCCACATTTCTTCCTTTCTGAGGCACTGTGGGAGGCTATAGATTTGCAATATTCCTACTTGTAAGGAAAGCGAAAGAGTTTGTGACGGTATAACAATAGTGGCCAATGGAGGCCCCCAAATAACTTAAGGGTATTTTGCAAAGTTATGTGCTAAACAAGTAGTTATCTAGTTGTTAGATTGTAGAATTAAGGTAGTGGGAATCAACAACCCAGCAGACACTCTATGTGACTAGGGGAGGGCCTGATCACCCCTCTCTGTGAGCGATGGGCTATAACAATAGCTCATTCCCAGGCCTAAATTGGACTTCACCGCAGGATCTTGGGAAGAAAGGCCTCAGACAACACACTCCCTCGCTGAAGCCTGAGGTCGCAAAGAGGTCCCTGACTGCTGATGGGGTTGTAAGCCTGTCTATATTACTTTGTTTTTAATTCTGGGTACATCACTTTATCTGGGTATTAGTTAAGTAATCTGTTAGTTAATAAACCATGTTTTACCCGCTATTTGCATCCCGGTGATTGTTGCTACTGGAATCCTGGATCTGAAGCTCACTTCGTAGTGGGGAACACTACTCCTGCTCAGATATTCCAAAATAGTGTTCTGCAACAGTGACCATGGCCCAATTGACTGTGTGCACCTGAAAACTGAGAGGGTGTTCCTGATAGTTTTACCAAAAAATGATATTTTGTCTCTGTGTTTGTAATCCTTGAAAATCCTTGTCACTCATTAGGCTGGCTGAGCGCATATGTGAGCGTATCCACATGTCACTACTCGCCCTCTGCACAAAGCCAACCAGTGAGTTCTTTACTCCTCTCCTGTCAGATCTCTTCCCTGAGATGCCCAAACCATGCTCCTCTCCCCAATCCTCTGTCAGAACTGACCACTGAACTGGATAGGGGAAGGACAATTTATGGAGTTCATGCTGGTGTGGTATTTTCTGTACTCTCACAGGGATGATAAGATTTTGGCTGTAACAGATTGTTGTGAACAATTGTAGTGATATTTTTCATTATTCAGATGCACTATATATTGTTGCTTATGTTATTAACAATGTGGCTTGTTTAATTTTTTTTTAAAATTGAGCCATAGATAGAGACTCTAAGGTCAGAAGGGACCAATATGATCATTTAGTCTGACTTCCCGCCCAATGCAGGCCACAAAACCTCACCCACCCACTCCTGTAATGAATCTCTAACCTATGACTGAGTTATTAAAGTCCTCAGATCATGATTTTAAGACTTTAAAATACAGAGACTCAACAAGCAAGTGAGCCTTGCCCATTGGCCAACAGTGTGCCCTTGTTGCCAAAAAGGCCAATGGCATATTAGGCTGCATCAGTAGGAGTATTGCCAGCAGATCGAGGGATGTGATAATTCCCCTCTATTCGACACTGGTCAGGCCGCATCTGGAATACTGTGTCCAGTTTCGGGCTCCCCACTACAGAAAGGATGTGGACAAATTAGAAAGAGTCCAGTGGAAGGCAACAAAAATGATTAGGGGGTTGGGGCACATGACTTATGAGGAGAGACTGAAGGAACTAGGCTTATTTAGTCTACAGAAGAGAAGACTGAGGGGAGATTTGATAGCAACCTTCAACTACTTGAAGGGGTGCTCCAAAGACGAGGGAGGTAGGCTGTTCTCGAGGGTAACAGAGGACAGAACAAGGAGCAATGGTTTCAAATTACAGCTGGGGAGGTCAAGGTTGGATATTAGGAAAAACTTTCTCACGAGGAGGGTGGAGAAGCATTGGAATGGGTTACCTAGGGAGGTGGTAGAATCTCCATCTTTGGAGATTTTTAAGGCCCGGTTAGCCAAAACCCTGGCTGGGGTGATTTAGTGGGAGTGGTCCTGCTTTTTAGCAGGGGGTTGGACTAGATGACCTCGTGAGGTCCCTTCCATCCCTATTATTCTATGATTCTATTACTCTATTGTCTTTATCCTCTATCCTGACGGCATTAGCAAAGTATGGCATAACAATATTGCCTGTCTGTTTATTCTTAAGTAAAAAAATGCTTCCTCTAGTCAATGTCTGCAATTTTGGGGGGTAAAGTTACTTAATTTATAAGGTGATGGTTCTCAAAAAGTCATTGATTCTAAGTTCTCTATTCTGCTCTTTTCCCCCAAAGTTGAATTTCTTTGTCATTTTCTTAAACTCTTTATTTGAATTTCACAGGCATGACAGACATGTCTTTGCTTACATCGCCAGTCTAGACTTTGGGATAAATAGACTTCTCCATTTACCACTGAAGTGTGTGAATAACAGCCTATAACATGATTGAACTCCATTGATTTTTCATAAAAGTTTAATAAGATGATACAGGTCAAAAGCTTTGCAAAATTTGCAATAAATTTCTGTGGCGAACTGAACAAGACTTAGTTGGTAAAGCTGACATGTAAGGAGTGCATATACAAGTTGAGTTATACTGAGGGTAATGAGGACTAGGAAACTTCTGGTTAATCATTTTGAAACTTGTATATCAAATACGGCCAAAATAACATTGTGTTGATTTCAGTATATTTTAGGAGTCTAATTTTAATAGTGGATTTTTTTATTGTTTTAATACATTTTAATTTACATTTAATACATTTTAACACAATATCCATCCATCCATCCATCCATCCATCCATCCAAGATTTTGTAATGGTACCCACTGCTAGAGTATCTGATCACCTCTCGAATTAAGAACCAAATCTACTAATCACCTGAGATCTTGTTTTCGTCTCTGGTTGGTTACAATTGTTATATAGGTGAGACCTAAAAGTTGTGGGTTGGCTATGAAGGGAGCAGCATCAGTGGTAACCTCTTGCATTGCGTCCTTCTGCACACATGGCAGAAAATATGTCTGTGAGGAGTATCTATAGCTCCACACAGAATTGAGGAGTTGTGAATGTACTCTTGCCTTCGCATTCCACAAGCCACAACTGTCTATTGGGGATAAGCAATGAGCTTCTTTTGCTACTCATCTTCCTTGCTTGTGTTTATGGCTGCAGCCCAGATTCACAGACTGAAGATGGGAAAAGTTGGTCTGGGGATTCTGTCCCTCAGCACCTGAATTTGCCATGTGTTTAATGATTTTCTTTGTTCCCTGAAATGCACACTATACAGTAACAGGATGTTTAACAACTGTCCCAGTAAGAGGGACTGTCTCTCTCTCTATTTTTTTGCCAATAAAATTAAAAAGGTATGTCCCTGTTTTCTTCCTCACTTTTGTATTTATTGATTTCCAGTATTAGCAGGTATGCTAATTATTAAACTCTCCTTGCTGAGCTCCATAAATATAGTATCCTTGGTATATAGGATGGGAATTAAGGAAACTTGAGTTCATTTTCTGACACTGCCAGTAAAACACTGTGAAATCTTAGGCAAACCACTTACCTTCTCCATTAACTCCTTTGTAAAAGGGGGGTAAGGGTTACCCAGTTATGAAAAGACTCCTGTTGACTTCAGAAATCTTTTGAATTAAGCCCAGTGTGAGGGTTCACTGATTTCACTGAAGTTGCAGACTGATAAATAACTGAACTGCAATTGTGGTTGTATGGAATTTTCCAGAAACTTTTGCATTTTTTAAATTGATGAATGAAATAAAATGAAAGTCTACTTCATATAAGTGTCATTATTTAATCAAATCTGTATCTCAGTGCTAGATTTTTCAGATGAATGGTTTTGAAAAAAAACCAAAAACAACCCCCTCAACAAACAAAATACCCCCAAAGAAACTCAAAACAAACAAACAAAATAACATCTCAAACCTCTGCGTCTACTAGTGTCTTCATACCATGTGCATCATCTACCTTGACTTTAGAATAAGATGCAGAATTTTCTGATAAGATCATATTAACAAAGAAAAATAGGCTTGGCAGAATTCAATTTTTATGATTTTATCATTTCAACAGATATGTTTATTTTTAAGCATTGTTTATTTTTACACAGTTCTATAGGATTATGGAGGGGTCAGGCAATTATTTAATGATACTAGCTGTTGAAATTAAAAAAGTTAGTTTTATAAATTGTTAAAACACAAACTGTCAACATAATACATCAAAATATTCAAAACAAACAGACTTAAATCAAGAAATCCTACTTGTTTTTTACTATTCATTCATTAGTCCATTTATAAAAAGCCAAATTCAGAAGTCCAAATGACTGGGTTTTGACTTTGATATGCCTATCTTGAAATTTTGATCATCATTGATGAAAATATTTATCATTGGTTTGTATATGTAAGGTGAAAATGATATTTATTGAAGTTTACTGACAAAAATCTAATCCTTCCAAGTTTAAAGATAACCTAGAAAGGAAACATTCACATTGAACCAAGCATAGAAAAATTAGCACTCTGTTTCCTTACTAGCCAGACAAGGTGGGGAGAGGGAAAACTTGTACATAAATAAGTCTAAACAATTCTCTTAAAAAAATTCTTTACAGCTCCAGTAAAGTTCTCTGGCTGGTTCAGTGTTTGCTATTGACATCATAGATACCAGAACACTCTCCATAAAGTCACCAGTAAGAGTTGCATGGTTTCTTACACAAGGCAGAGTTTATTCAAAGGTTCTTGTTTGTTATCATATTCATAACTGCTTTACATATGAAACAATAAGCATTTTCCTCTAGGCTTTATGGTCTGACTCAGTGAAATAGCTGAGTGCATTCTGGGGTGTCAACAGTGAATTCAGAAGTAGCAGGAATAACAAATTGCCTCCTTCCAAAAGGTCATTTCTGTGTCAATTTTTTTTTTTTCCGTATGCACTCTGGGTGCTTAGAACTTATTTTTGTGCTTGGCTCAGTGTTTAGATTTTTCTTTGTAGGTTGCCTTCTATTCTGAAAACTAAATTGAAATCCTTCTGAGAACCTATTAAATGTGATGATCTTGTGGATTATATGATGTTTGTTTTTGCTGGAATATTGTTTGCTAAGAGAAACAGCTATTTCCATTCTAGTTTTCAGTTCCTTGCTATCCTATGCACTGGTAGCATTGAGACTTCAAAAAGAAAGTCCAGCAATGATTGATGTGCTGTTGCTTTATAACAGATATTTGCTTGTGATGGGGTACTCACTCTAGCTCAGCCCTAAAAGGGTCGAGGTGGCTCACAAATGGCTAATTAACATAGTAGACTTCAATTTAGGCTTGACTGACAAGGAGTAATTACAGATGGAACCCATCTTGGCAGGAGAATATGGGGGCTTGTATAAAACCAAGAACTGAGAGGAGAAGAGGCTACAGTGTAGAGGTCTGCACTCACTCTTTGGGCCTAGACAATAGAGTACAATAGACTAACATGGCTACATCTTTGGGCCTAGTGAGGAAAGAAGGAGAAAACCTGGGACGCACGGAGAAACTCTGGGATCCTGCCTATGAGGGAAGGACTTATCCAGAAGGGTGGTGGAGGAGAGAGCCTCTGGAGGTCACAGTAGGAAGAAACCCAGGGAAACAGCTGCAAAGTTTGAGATGGTGCCAACCTGGGTTACTTATTGTAGGGTTCTCAGGCTGGAACCCAAAGTTGTGGGCTGCTCTGCGTTTGCTTACCAGACTCTGGGAAAGTGGCACAGTTTTGACTAGGAAGACTGCCTAGAATGGCACCTGGACAGCTAATTTAATGAGACTGTTATCCTGAGGGCTGAGTCATGAAAAGGAAGAATTACGACTCCTAAAGAGCAAGAAGGGCCATGACACATGAGAGAGAAGGAAGGGAGTGTTGGACAGGCCCTGCTGATCCCCAGATGCAGCTACAAAGGTGTGCCACAGTGGTAAGTATACCTGGTACGTTGCTATTTGATCAGTCACTGATGACATAATTTTCATTTTAGGAAAAAGACTTGTTAGTCCCGTAAGAATCTTTGGACATCATATGTTATTTCTTCAGGCTTCTTATTTCTAAGTACAGTCTGGAGGTAGCATTTGTACCCTCAGAAGTGGTAGTCTATATCTCCTATGTGATATGCTGTTGGGAGATGATAATGTTTCCATTATTTTTGTTTGTTCTGATAGAATGTACTTATTGTAGGACCAGGTCCTGACTGCTTATGCGGGTGTCAAAGGTCCTAACACCTGAGAAACTATTAACTTTTTATTATAAGTTTCCACTGTGTAGGTGAGACACAACACCTGCATGAGATGACTTGGCATCCTTTGTGGGCTCCAGATGGACCCAGAGGAAGATGAAGCAGCGAGGGTATGTGGGGTGTATTGCTTCCAAATGAGGGTGTAGCTGCTGGGTCTTCACGTGACGTGGACCTATGTGCAATAGGTGGGAAGTTGTGTACTATTTCCGTTGCTTCCTCCATCTGTATCTACAAGAGTAGCTGGAAATGGGATGGATGTGCAGCTGCCCTGCCACTACAACAAATGCCAAGGTTGTGATTTTGTCGCAGGGAGGTGGTGTGGTCCTATTACAGAATATGAAAAGAGGAGATCTTGCTCCTATTCCCTATTCTGCCACTGGCTGGCTCACTGTATGACTTTAGCCAAGATGCTCAACTTTTATTTGCCTTAGGTTCATCAGCTGTAAAATGGGAATAATGGTATGTACCCAGATTTGTAAAGTACTTGGAGATCTACTGGTGAAAGGTGCTATATAAGCACTAAGAATGATTACTATTCCTTCAGTGCCATAGTAGGGCAATTCATTTTTATGTGAACATAATCTTTTTCTTATTTGGCCTTTTCTCACCTGTTCAAAATGGGGCTCATGGTTTGTTTGCCTCTGCTACATTTTCAGATGAGGAGCTGAATCATTCTCTCTTTTGGATACATTATGAGAGATCTCTGTGTGTGGTTTTTTTAATTAAAATTTGCGATTTTCAAATAGGCCTTTTGCATTCCTTATGCACAATAATGTTATTACTTTGCTTGATTTATGCTTCAGAAGGAAGCAGCCCCTCAGGAGTATGTGGAATGGTGTATACCAAAAACAATAGAAAAATATTCGTGTATTTAAAGGAAGAAACACCTCCCCCCCAACAGTAAACAAATCCATATCCAGACCCACGTTTGCCAGTAAATTATTAGGATGTTATGTAATGGCAGTTTAACAGAAAGTAACTTACTGTAGCTCAGTTAGAGGTACCCTGCATCCTGTGGGTATACAATAGATTGTTTCCTTGAGAAATATAGCTGTTAATGTGTCATGCTAAAGGACGTCCTCTTATAGGTTATACCAAACCCACGGGGAGATGTCAATGTAGGGAATCTTACAGTTAGTACCCAGCTGTAATAGGCTGGCATTAGATGGGGTGGGTTCTGAGTTATTACAGAGAATTTTTTATTGACTGGTTGTTGTGACTTGCCCACATGCTCAGGGTTTAACTGATCTCCATATCTGGGGTCGGGAAGGAATTTTCCCCCTGGTCAGATTGGCTGGGGCGCTGGGGTTTTTTTGACTTCCTCTGTAATATTGGGCATGGCTCACTTGTTGGTTGATTCTCTGTATTTTAAACTCTTTAAATCATGATTTGAGGACTTTAATAACTCAGTCATAGATTAGAGGTTCATTACAGGAGTGGGTGGGTGAGATTTCGTGGCCTGCATTGTGTGGGAGGTCAATCTAGATGATCATATTGGTCCCTTTTGACTTTAGAGTCTATGAGGCATGCACATCCCTTCCCCCACTCCTTTTGTCCTGCCTCATCACATCGAGTCAACATTCATCCAGAGGTTCTCTTTAAAAGTCCCTCCCCAAATTAGAGGTCTATAGTTTTAATATTAAAAATAGGGACAGTTTTGTAGCAATAGACTCATAGATTTTAAGGCCAAAAGGAGCCATCATGATCATCTAATTCAGTGGCTCTCAAACTTTCCAGACTACTATATCCTTTTCAGGAGTCTGATTTGTCTTGTGTACCCCCCAAGTTCAGGGCCATCTTTGGGGAGGGTGGGGCCCAGGTCCTGACTGCTTATGCAAGTGTCAAAGGTCCTAACACTTGAGAAACTATTAACTTTCCCTGGACTTGGGGGCCGGGGTGAGCTGGCACAGAGGCCAGGCTCTGTACTCCTGCCCCGCCCCTTGCCTTCAGTTTGCCACAGCTGGGGGGATGGTGGGGGTGCAGTAGCATAGGACCTGGGATGGTCTCTCCACTCGCCTCCCCCTAACGATGGCAGTGCCCAAGTTTCACCTCAGTTAAAAACTGCTTGCTTAAAAAAAATCAGACATCAAAATACAAAATAGTGTCATGGCATGCTATTGTTAAAAATTGCTTACTTTCTCATTTTTACCATATCATTATAAAATAAATCAGTATGAATGGTGCACTTATGTTTCAGCACATCAAGCAGCATAAACAAGCCATTGTCTGTATGAAATTTTAATTTGTACTGACTTAGCTAGTGCTTTTTATGTAGTGTGTTGTAAAATGAGGCAAATATCTAGATGAGCTGATGTATCACTGGAAGACCTAAGCATACCCCCAGTGGTATGTGTACCCCCTCGTTGAGAACTACTGATCTAGTCTGACCCTGCCTGCACATTGTGGGCCTCAGAACCTCATCCACCCACTTCTGTAATAGAAGCATAACCTCTGATTGAGTAACTGAAGTCCTTAAATCATGATTTAAAGACTATAAGTTACAGAGAATCCATCATGCACTCTAGTTTGGTACCAATGCCACATGCTGCAGAAGAAGGTCAAAACTTCCCAAGGTCTGTGCCAATCTGGCCTGCTGAAAAATTCCTTCCTGACCCCAAATAAGGTGATCATTTGGGCCCTGAGCATGTCCACAAAACACACTAGCCAGACACCTAGAAAAGAATTCTCTGTCATAACTCAGAACCCTCCCCATTGTGTGTCCCATCTTCAGCTGGTGGGGATACTTGCTACTTAGCAGTCTTTGAGGGCCACATACCACTGTAAGCAATCTCATCACACCATCCTCTCCATACATATACCAACCTCATTCTTGAAGCCAGTTGGGGTTTTTGCCTCCATTGTTCCCCTTGGAAGGCTGTTTGATTGTTATTCCTCTGGTAGTTAGAAACTTTTTTCTGATTTAAAGTCTAAACTTGCTGATGGCCAGTTTATATCCATTTGCTTTTGTATCAACATTAGAACTTAACGTAAATAACTCCTCTTCCACCTTGACATTTATCCCTCTGATGTTTTTATAGATGGCAATCATATCTCCCCTTAGTCATCATTTGGTTAGGCTAAACAAGCTAAGCTGCTTGAGTCTCCTCTTGTAAGGTAGGTTTTCTATTCCTCTGATCATGCTAGTAGCCTTTTCTGCATTTGTTCCAGTTATAATTCATCTTTTTAAACATGGGAGACCAGAACTGTACAGACTATTCCAAATGGGGTCTGAACAGTGCCTTGCATAATAGTAATAGCACACACGATTGCTATGAGCCACTTCCCTGTGTCTTCCTGTCCTTCTCCTTATGGCAATACCTTTGTGTCGGATTCACATTTTATCATCACATTCCCACTTTCTGTGCAAAGCTCATTAATGAAAATGTTAAATAAGATTGGTCCCAAGAGCAATCCCTAGGGAACTCAACCAGTAACCTCCCTCCAGCCTGATAGTTCATATTTCAGTAGGACCTATAATTGTCTCCCCTTTAATCAGTTCCTTATCCACCTTTCAATTCTCATATTAATCTCCATCTTCTCCAATTTAATTATTAATTTTCTATGTCAAAGACTATTAAATGCCTTACTGAAATCCAAGTAGATTAGATTTACTGCATTTTATTTGTTTAAAAAAGGAGTTATCTTCTCAAAGAAAAAGATCAGGTTGGTCTGGCATGATCTACTGTTTATTAAACCTATTGTATTTTATCCTAGTTACCAATTACCTCTATGTCCTTAACTACTTTCTCTTTCAAAATTTGTTCTAAGACCTTATGTACAAATGAGGTCAACCTAATGGGCCTGTAGTTTCTGGGATCACTTTTTTCCCTTTTCTTAAAAATAGGTACTGTGTTAGGCATTCTTTCTGATATGTGGAATACAAAAGTGCTTTCACTTCTGGCTGCTTTTTCTGGAGCCGATCAAAGAGAGGATGAAGCCCTGCTTCTTCCCCACAGTTCCATGTATTTTCCATTTCCCTTCTTTTTATGGTTCTGGTGACCATAGAGAGGAGCTGAGTGAAGGACAGAACGGATTAGCACCAGCACGCCCTCCATATGGCCAGTGCAGAAGTGGCTTCCACAAAACCACTTGCTTTCTGCATCATGAGTGACACATATGTATACAACATACTCTGTTGCCATAGCAATATGGTTTCAACAAATATTTTGCATTTCTAAAATTTACCAATGTTTTGAATGATGAAATAAAGATGGTGGGATAGTTTCGATGTCCTGAAACAAATTGCTGGAACAGTGTGATATCATAAGAGGAAAGAAAAGAAAAGACACTCCTGCTAAAAGTGAGGCATATGGTTTCCTCAGAAGCAGTGGTAATAGAAAAGAAAAAGTACTCCAGGCACTTCAGAAGTGCTAGAGGAGCTGACCCTGCCATGCTGGGGCATTTACTGCCAGCAGCTTTACCTGCCTTATTTATACTGACAAACGCAGCTCAGCACTGGCCTCTGATAGTGGCCCTTACAAGCCCAAATGAGATACTAGCAGCCATTGCTTCAGCACAAGCTGGCAAAGTACTGTTAACCTACCAAGCTGTTAAATCAAGAGGCACTAACTATCTGCTGCCTCTGCACCCCCTTTCCCTCTGTAGTACCTTTCTTTGTCTCAGTCTCTTCTTCCCTCCTTCCTTCCGTCTCTCGCTTTCTTCCCTCAAATGCTCCACTTGTTGCCCCAGATCTAGGGTTACCAGATACCAAAGCGTGGAAAGGAGGACAGGGATGTAGGAAAAGGAGGACATGTAGAAAATGTAGATCATGGAGAAAATTAATATCTGCCCGCCCCCGTGGCCTCTTCCATGATCCTCTGCCCCGCCCTGCAGCCCCTTCACAGCTCCTCTACCCCCCCCCCCCACGGCCCCTTCCTGGCTCCTCTGCTCCTCCCTCCCCCCGCAACCTCTTCTCTGCTTCTCTGCTCCCCCCTTCCATGGTGCCTTCCCAGCCCCCCTTACCTGGCTGGAGGTCCGGAGCTGCAGTGGTGGCCAGCAGATATGCTCCTGGGCCAGGCCCCTTCCGCCCTGAGCACACTCTGTTTGAACATGCTCAGGGCGGGAGGTTTGAAACTCCCCAGCCTGGCCGCAGCACATTTTGACCCTAAAATTCTCGACCTATACATGAGCATGTACGGTAGCTTTATATAAAAAACTGAACTTTTAATTATAAGTAAAAAGCTGGACAAAATCACGTATTTTTAAAATGCCTGCCAGATGGAGGACGTGAAGGTAAAAAGGAAGACGTCCTCCTTTTGCCGGACGTCTGGTAACCCTATCCAGATCTGCTCATTTACCCAGTCTAATAGTACCATCCTTTAATCAGTCCTTTAATCTGACTTTATTTAGAGATTGATTTTAGCAAGGTGCCTTCCAGAAATAGTTGTTTATTAATTATTGAGGTGAGGGTGCCCAGCCCCAGCAGAATTGGGCTCTTACCTCTTAGACATGGCTACTGGACCAAACTAACTTTCATTCTCCTGAACAGAAGTGTAATCATACCCCAAAGACATAGTCAGAGATTACAAGAACTTTTGGCCTACTGAAAATCGTGATGCTGGAGAGAGATGCTTTTTTAACATAAACCAGAGAAAATGTGTCAGGTCTTTTCAGTACCCTGAATGTTACAGAAAGTAAACAAGCAAAGGACACAGGGGAACCTGGAAGGGAGGCCAAGAAGAGGCTGGAGCTGGTGGGGAAGCAGCTTTGCTAATAGATGTAGAACCTGTTTTCTGGTTTCAGAGAACTGTTTAGATAATATATAAAGATATATGGCTGTAGAAAAATCATGGAACTGCCCATGTGTTTGTAATGTTTGTTGTTTTCAGGAGTAGGATAAAATGAATGTTGCCTCACAGTCTAGTCCTAAAAGGATAGGGTCCAATACTGTTCTACTAGAGATACTTGGAGCTTTGGCATTGATTTCAGTAGGAGCCCAAGTAGGTCCTTTATCATTATTTTAAATGTTTGAACTACTCTATCATGCTTGGGAAATGCCGTGATTTACAAAGGGGATGGCTCTTTGTTCTTACAAGGTGCTGGCTAAACTAATTTTTTTTCCAGTGCCAGAAAAGGAAATGAACAGAGGAATATTGATTTGAGCAATAGCCCTGGCAGCAGAAAGTTTTGTGTATGTTAGTATTGTTCCATATAATGGCCTACGCACCTGCCCAGTTCTGTTATTGAAGCTACATGAATATACTGTTTATTTAAGTAAATGAAAATAATGAATAGTTTGCAATAACTAAATAATAGGAGGAAGATTTTGTGTTGTAGTAATACAGATAATTGTGGATTAGCCCTTTAAGCTTTAACTTTGGATACTAAGAGTTGTTGTCTAAAAGAAAAAGCATGGAGCCATCATTACACTAATTTTTATTTCCCTTTAAAAAATTTAAATCAAAGTGATTGATAATTTCATATCACAGGGCAGAGTCACTGTGCTTATATGAAGCAAAGCATTCTCTCCTTTTCAGACCCTGTGCTTCTCTGGCTCCTCATATCTCTACTCTCTCTGTTCCTGTCTTCCTTGAGGGCCCTCCTGCTTCTTTCATGCTGTCCACTTCTACACCTGTAGTATCTCCTTTTTACACGATATACAGAAAGCAAATTACACACTTTTGGGATATACATACATAAAACTGAGTTTACTTCCTATAAACATAATTTCATTGGTCAGGCTTTTGATTGGTATGTCTTTTGGCAACAAAATGCAAGGAAACACGGAGGGAAGACCTATGTAGGCTGCATGGACAGTGGAATTCAATTTGTTTTACAAAAAGTACAGTAAAATGACTTATTTATACAACTGTTAGCCATGTTACCAGAAAAACCCTGGCAGGCTGTGTTACTGTCTGCATCCACCAACGTGCTATAGCATTTAAATTGCCAAATCCCCCAAACCCAAACCAAAAAGAAACCCTCAATCAAATAAAAAAAGACCCAGAAAGTTTTCAGAGCTTTTGCTTGAGACACTTCTGTTTTTAAAACTTGCTCATTCCTTTCTAGTTGGCTCAGAGCTTAGCTCTGCAAGATTTCCATCTGCAAAATGGCTGAGTAGATGAGCTCTGCAAATCTGTTACTTGTAAGTTAACATACAGTCCATTGATACGAGGTATATTCTACTATAGTGCCAGTGCCATGAAGATAGATACTCGCTAATTAATGTTTATCTCATTAAGATTATTTCTAAATTGCCAGCATAAAGGCAGGACTAGTGGAATATGTACTGTATTGGTGTGAATTATGTTTTGATGGTTCCACACGTCTTCACTAGATTTTGTACGTTTGCTGTAATCAGGGGAGTGCGCACAGGTTTTAAACTGGCATGTCCTGAGTCAGAACTCTCCCCCTTTTCTTAGAGAAGAAGTCAGAGGACTGGGACTTCAGGAAATGTTCCTTTTCCAATGGCACCTCCAATAAAAATGCATTTTAAATCTGCTACATTTCTGATTAATTTTAAGATATTGTAAATTATGAGTTATTTATTGGTCATATTGGTCCATGTGACATGAATGAGAACGTTTCATATTTCATTAGAAAAGACTGTGATGATTGTTAGACTTAGATTACTTCACGTTATATTCAATTCTATATAGCTGCTTATACTCAGGTCATCATCACAGTGTCTGACCATCTTCCAGTAGAGTATTAAACAATGTGACCACAGGGCCAGCCCACAACATTTTGACACCTGAGGCGGGGAGCTCAAGTGACCCCCCCAACCCCCTCGCTTGGACCAAAACTTTGAAAGGTCTCAATTCTGCCTTCTCCTTGTTCTTTTCTCATGGTACTGCTCTGCTACCTACCCCAATAAAGGAGAACTAACAACTTAAAATGCCTTGTTCAAAAATTTTAAGTAACTTTCAAACACCTGAACAGCAAATGTAACTTTTTTTGTCTGCATAGTAAACACTGGCATTTTTATCTTTTTGAATAATCAAAGTGGTGCTTTCCGTGCCTTCTTGGTTGCAAAGATTTGACTGATTCCTGAAGGTCCATAGTCTGGGCCAGCTCATGCTCTATTGAGATGGTTGCAAGGCCGACCAGCCTCTCCTGTGTCATTGTGGAATGTAGATGTGTTTTTATTAATTTCAGCTTGGAGAGGCTGCGTTCTCCACTGGCAACTATTACAGGAAGTGTTAGAAGTATGCGCAGAGCAACAAAAGCATTTGGAAAGAGGGTGGTCACCTTATCTGTGCACATATATTCCAGAACAGCCTTTGGAGTTGATCCTGTTGAAATGTATCTTGAAAGGGCTTTCAGTTCATCACCCAAATCACTCACATCAATATCATGCATGTTGTCATGTGTCAAAACTGTCTCTAGTGCCCTGCATTGCTGGTGTAGATCTTCTTCAGGTATAGTGAGGAGTTTTGGAATATCATACAACATCCCAAATATACTGCTATGTTCCTTGAGTTGCATGAAACATTCTTCAACTGACTGTATTGCACAATCTAACACCTGATTAAAGAATTCAACTTTTAATTGTTGTTTGGGGTCTCTTATGAGATTATCTCATGCCTCGTAATCAAAATGTTGTCTTCTTCAGTGACTCTTGTATTCTTGAATGGGTGGGAAAATAGCTTCAGTGTGAAGTTCCTCTGCCAACTTCTGTGCACTCTTCCGAACGTTTTGAAATTTCTCATCTGACTGATAAGAGTGTAGGTATGACTTTGTTTTGTCCAGTTGTTCCATTGCTCCAGATATATCAAGGTCAACACCTTGGAGTTCCTTGCTTACAACATTTATTTCAAACAGTATGTCATGCAACAACACTAAGCCACACAGAAATTTGAAATTATGTATGTTTTTGGTGATTCCATTTCCCTCTGCCACTGTTCTCCAACGAACAGTTCCTGTCATAGTGTTATCCTCCATAATGGCAACTATGGCATCATCTGTCTTCCCAATTTGGTGTTGGATAGGCTTTATCGCCTCCACTCGACTTTCCCATTGTATGGCACTCAGTGGTTTCAGTGTCAGAGAGGATGTTCCAGATGTTGCTTCAAAATTTGCCATTGATGAGTTGATGCAGAGAAAAATAAATAGATGCTTTGAATTACATTAAAAAATTCAACAGTCTCACTAGAAGCTGATGCTGCATCACTGACCACCAAGTTCAATGAATGAGAACTGCATGGGACAAAAAAAGCTCGAGGGTTTACCTCTCGGACCCATGTCTTCACTTCTCTGTTCTTTCCTTTCGTGTTGGCACCATTATCGTAGCCCTGACCTCTCACGTCAGCTATTGCAATTCCCATATCTTCCAGCTTTTTAAGAAGCACATTTGTCATACCAGCTCCTGTAATAGCATCAATGTCAATAAATTCTAGAAAATGCTCTCTGACAGTCACCATTGAGGGTCATTTTTACTAGGTTCTCTTGTTGCAAAACGCACCATTAAAGTCATTTGTTCTGTCTGGCTGATGCCAGGTGTGCAGTCCAGAATAACAGGGTAATATCTTGCTGACTTCAGAACTGCCACAATCTTCTGTTTGACTTTTGTTGCCAGTAACTGTATGATCTCATTTTGAATTGTTTCTCTAAGATAGTGGTGTGTGTAGATTTCTTGGGTGGTGGTTCTTCTTAGATGCCCGTGGAGCACAGCATCAAACTCAGCCTTCAGCTCCACAATTTTAAGGAAGTTTCCATTGTTTGGCACAGACAGCTGATCTGAAGTGCCAAACAATGCTAGATTTGGGTAGCAAGCATTCTCACAATGGCAATGAGACTTTTCACAATATTTTGCCAGTAAAGAGAGACTGATGCAATCTTCTCTTGATGCTGATCATCTATGGAGGCCTTTAACTGTAGTCTCATCTCAAGCTCTTTCTACCTATGGAATGCTCTCTGGTGATCTGCTGCCTTCTCATGGCATGCCAGATTTCTAGCCAGATTTTTTCCAGTCCTTTGTTCCTGTAGAATCCAATGTGGCTGGAACATTAGACTGGAAGAGTTTGCAACAAAAACAGTATGCAGCATTCTGGGTTTATGAGTACATAAGCCATGACCTCTCCACTTTTTCACCACTGGGGATTTCATGCCAGTGATGTGTTGGATGAAAATTTCTATTTTCATTGTTTTTGGGGAACATGAAGTTTTTCACTTGCTGTGGCCCATGCAGTACAAGGAAGTCCCTCAGGCTACTGCTCAAGGGGGTCCACAGTCCTGGATCATCTAGAACTAAACTCAACAGTGGCTGTTTCTTGCGCCTCCAGCACACTCTTCTCTGATCTAAACTTTTCTTCAGGAATGTGCATGGTTACATCCATTTGAGATGGAGATATGAATGTTGCAGTAGCTACCAGGTCACCTGCACTCTGACTAACTGGCATCTCCTCACCACTCACATCCTCACTGGGGCTGGAAGGCTCAACAAGAACATTTGTGTCGATGTATCTCAGGAGAGCTCCTTCCTGCTTAGATAGAAAAATTTCATTTGCTTGCTTTCTTTTTCTGAATGCTGCCCTAGAGGGACGTTTTCTTCTTTCACTCATGACTGCTGTTCTGTGCCATTTATAGTGGCTCTCAACACTCAATTGAAAGTGACAAATAAGCAGGCTGGTAGCAGGGCCTGCGTGAGGGAAAATATCAGTGTTTTAAGGGCCTAATTGGCTCCTACTACTTCAGTTGACTGCCTGTTCTCAAGTGGGTTCAGGGAAGCAGCAGGAAACAGGAAGTCGCTGTCAGGATATGATTGTCAGTGTTAGATTCTGTTGCTGCCTTTGCCCCTTGTATTGTGTCATCTTGAGCAAATCAGTTTTCCATTTTGTGAAGTGGGCATAATGCTTACCTACTTTTATAAAGTGCTTTAAGCTACTAAGATGAGAAAACGCACTGTGGGTGATCTATCCTCCATGCCAGCACAAAAGTGTAAGTTTCTCGGCCTTGCAGTAGTTGTGTGTGGGGTGGTAGGAGGGGCTGTAATGGCTGTGCCAGCTCATAGGGAAGTGTATACTGCAGTGGGTTGGCACTGTTTACTCCATCCTCTGAGCAGCCAGAAGACCGAGAGGGAGACTGTAACGGCTCAGATCACAATCACAATTCAGGGGGAGATGATCAGATTGCCTATTGTGAGGGCAATGCATTGTGGGAGAAGGAGGGAAGACTGTCCACTGAGGAGTCGCAGACTCCCTCCTGGGTGGTTTCTGCTCCAACAATGTGTTATCCCTCACAACAGGCTAGATGGCAGTCTGATAATATCACCCTGAACTAGCACCAAGTATTACTACTTATTTTTATTACAAAAGAATGAAAGGGAAAAATAACCTAAACCCATGAGCTGTGAACTTGTGACTGTAAAAGTAATAGAGTATGACATCAAAGTGGAGAGTTCTGGCAAGCTCTCAGAACTTTTCCTTGAACAGCTGGTGGGGTCCTTGCTAATTTATGCTGTAAAAAAATGTTTTTGTGGTGGTCGAGGGGAAGCAGGGAATTGAACAGAGAAATGGGAAGGGAATTTTAGGGAAACTCCACAATTATCAGATGGCACTCGCAATCGTCTGTCCCCAGTGAACACTTATTTTATTTCTGAAACTTAAAAAACCTCTCACAATATAAATAAACTGAAAAATACAAAACTTATTTTGATCTTTCTAGCTGTTGCTATGTTTTTGAGTAATATATTGTCCAAGCTATGGCACTGCTCTAATGTATTAAACTAATATATCATAAGAATGCCGTAGCTTTGATGATGTAGTCCTGTAATACATCATTAAGGCACCATTGCTCTTGAGATGTATTATTCAGAATATTGCCAACTGGTTGGGTCAGGGAAAACAGCAAATATTTTGAAGTCTAAAATACAACAGAACTTCTGCTTTAAAGACACAAATAGCTTAACAGACTTGGAACCATGTACCTTGTGCAAAGGTTGAATTAAATAGGAAAGTAAGGACCAAAACTGAGCTCTTAGCAGCAAAATTTGTGCTTGAGAGAAAACCTGATCCTATTCCTACTAAAGTCAATAGCAAAATTCCCATTGCCTTTAAAGGTGCAGAATCAAACAAGTAGTCTCTAGGGCTGGGAAAGCAGTTTGGAATATTTATGAACTTACCTAAACACCTCAGAACCTGAATTAGCCCTGCATAAATAGTCATTTTTTGAAAATTTTCATAGACTTTTTACAGGGCACAGTTCACTATGTACACACAGCTCCCATTGACTTCATGGGAGTTTCATAGGCGTGTCTGAGAGCAGAATAGCTCCCTTGCCATTTATGTGTATTTCTCATGAATCTGCAGTTACTGGTTTCTGCTGGATCCAGAAATGAAAATACAACCATATGTGAGAGAGGTTGTTGCTGCGTCAGTCTGTCTGAATTGGCAAGGAGTAAATGTTTTTCAAGAAAGACTGATCTCATGCAATTTCCAGCTTTTGCAAAAGTTTCTGAGAAGCATCCGAAGTACCTGAATCAAACCACTAATGTGTCTGAGGTTCACCCTGATTTAATAGTCTCTTCAGCAAGTTGTTGGGAGTTAGCTATATATGGAGATGAATGTACTAAACAACAACCTCTGAAATCTGAAACATCTGAACCCTCCTCCCCCAGTTATGAGATAACTACCAAATTTGACAGTAGCGTATCATAAAATGTATTAATATAGTGAAGTAAAATCTTACTCTGATTGAAAGAAAAGGTTGAAATTGTGAAATTTGCAGTCCCCTTTGTTACTCTCCTGTTACTTAGATTTGCTGTAATTTATCAGTTTTTGTTGTTTCTTTGTAGCATGATCACTCAGCACTTCACAGCAGCTGCCGGGATACAACCCAGATACTCCTAAAGAACAAACTCTCTTCCTTGAGCTGAAAACAAGTGCCAGTTCTCTGTGAGCAGTGAAAGGTCTGTGATATACAGTTGAGTAGTCCTGGTTCTAACTAGTAGAAAATCTGTGTCTCATAGCTAGTTTAGTCATACTAATATATTTCACAGATTACTTTTTCACCAGCTGGTGTCTATTCTCATAGGACTCCAGCTACAGTCTTTGCTTTTGTTTGTCAACTCTTTTGTATTTTACAGCCTGATGTCACTGGGTGTGGTGGTGGGTATAGAGTTGTTGGATGAGGCAGTCACTTGAAAAGTGTCATTTCCCTAGAAGTATCTTGCACATCCCTGGATTTTCATAAAAAGAGCAAAAAGAAAGCTAAGGTTTTGCATCTAATAGCTTAGCAAATGTGTTAATTTCATCCTGCAAACACAGAAATGATCAACATTCTATTAAAAGATTCTAGGTATTTCCTGTACTACGAAGTGTTTAATTGGAATTATCATCAGAGGGCAATAAATCAAAATGCAGTGCAATGTGCATATATTATAACATTGTTTTTCCAATCCACTAGAACTGAGCAGTGTTTTGCATAGTCGTGTTCCCATAGGACTTGGAGCTGTAAAAATTGGCTGTCATCTTTAACATTGCTTTAACCCTGGCCACATCTACACTGCATCTTTTGTTAAAACAACATTATGTTTGAACATAACTTAGTGCTAGATCAGTGGTGTTGACTTCAATTCCAGGTAACTGTGGTCTAGCCAGCAGTGGGGTCTTCATCCACTCTGGGTGAAAGCAGGCTGAGGGTGGAGAATCGTGGTCTGGAAGACTGAAAAGGCAGTCCTGTGGAGAAAAAATGCCAGTGGGGATGAAGAACTAGAGGAAATTCCGAGGACAGTAGAACTGTGAAAGGGAGACTGGGAGGAAGAGATACTTATGTTAAGAGGTTTGGTGGTTTAGGACTGTCAAAGAATTTTCGCTATAAGAAATACCCCATAACATTGTCCTGTTTTGGATAACAAAGAATTTTGGATAGCTGAGAGTTGACTAGTTGAGGTCTGACTATAGTAAAAATGAAGTTTTCAAAGTTTCCAGAATACCTGCCGCTATTTTATCACCTCTATTGCTGTGACTAGTAATTTACTGATATTTCCCAGCAGCAGCCTCACTTTGGTGGAAGGAACATTTTTATCGTGTATTTAGGTAGCACGTGACTAATAGCCCAGCAAACACACTACTAAAATGGTGCACAAACCATTGCTGAGAGTCCTGAGAAACGGTAATCATACAGAAGTCATAAGACATATTATCTTCAATCTCATTTTACAGTTTTAACTACATTTTTTTCAAGCATAAGTAGATGCACAGGTGTTCATTGTGAGGCTAAATGACCCAGTTTGTTGACAATCTAACTCACTATTGCCTTGATCCTGAAAAATCTTATATTTACCAACTTTAAATTCTGGGACTGTCCCATTGAAGTCAATATCCCATTGATCCCACTTGCAGGATAAGAACCTAAGTCTGTTACTGATACCTCAGGCTCAGATTTTCTAACTAGCACATTGAGAAATGGAAAACACTGCTAAGATTCTTGGTATCAGGAAAGATGGCAAAGCCTTGTTTGTGCTTAGGTTGGAAAACTATAGTAATCTTCTGCTGACTTTCTTAATACAGGAAAAACTGTTGTGCTGAGGAGGGAAAATGTATAAGCTGTTTTGCTCTTTGGGTTTCTAGTCTTGTTTTCTGAATGATACACCTTTATTGACATAGAAATGTTTTGTTTTGAAAAATACCCCTCTCTGCCAATAGTCTTTTTTGTAAGTTGATTCCTGAGATACTTGTTTGTTTTGACAGCAACTCAAATCAGGTGGCTATGTTACAAATGGTAGCGGTAATAGGTCACAGACAGCTTGACAGTTTGGCACATTTTGTGACAAGAAGCAGTTCTCAGACCTAACAGATGCTACTTCACTATTCTCTTTGATCACTACGTGCCTGCTTCGGAGGTACTCAGCTGTAAGTAAGTCATTTTCATTTCAGAGCTTGCCTTCTGATATCAAGTGACTACCGGAGGGACTGAAACCGTAGTCTGCATTACATGGGAACTTGGTGTCTCCTTGGGTATACCCTAGACATAATAAAAATTTCTTACCACCAACTGATACAATGTCTTCTGGGATATTGGTGTTAAAAAGGGATTTGAAAAGCTATTCAGATCTGGTGGCTTGCTAGGACTAGATCTCTGGTAAAACAAAACAAAAAACCCCAAACTACTTTAAATGTGCTAGGTGGCTTTTTAAATTCTTAAATTATGTCATGATTTGTATCATTGATGGCATTTACATATCATAAATAGCAAATCAATTGTTTAGGAAACAATGGCTTTTGCTTTGTTTATAATGCAGCCCTATTTATTGCAGTAGTAGATATGTCTTGGAGTGGAAACCATTCATTACCAGCCATAAAGGAAACATTTTTTAACGGCAGTTTAGTGGCATGGCATCTTTCTTAGAGCTACAGGGAAATGTGTTCCAAGAAAAGTGTGTCTTATAATTCTTGATTATTAGTCAAATTTTTAATAATTAAAAATTATGAAGAAGGAGCATGCAGAGAAATGAGAGCAATGAAAACTGAAGAATTGCCATGAATTTAGGTAACTTTGCAATGCTGTTTGATACGGGTGGAAAATGTGGGGAATAATGCCAGGGCCATCTCTTACATGCTATGCCTTTTATTAAACAGCCACATTATTTAACATGCTCATATTTATATTCTGATAGAGCCTACAGTGCTTCTCCAGGTCAGGATTCCAATGTGCTAAATGCTGTATAAATACTTGTTACATTCTTCACCAAATTTGGTCCAATGTTCTTCTTGATAGTAGAGAAAATCAGTGATGTTACAAGAAGACAGTATCCTTCCAAATTAGGAATGATATTCTTTTTCAACCTGCCAGGCCTAAATCAAGTTCCTCTTCCTCTGCCATGGAAAGGGGACTTTTCACTGCTGTGTTTCAAATTAGGCACTCTCTCTATCATTAACATATGTTGATGTGCAAGTTCAGCCTGATCTCTTGCCCTGATAAGACTCCTTCATTCCCAAGAAAGAGCATGAAGAATTGACACATTGCTTTCTTCATTCCAAAGACCCCTAATTCTTGTTAAACCTTCAGAACATTTTGATAGCTAATACTGTGTGGCTTTGCCCAGACACTAAACTACTGAACATATCATCTGGGTCCCAGTTTCATCCACTTTATACCTGCACATTTGCAGGGCCAAGTATCCCATCATAGACTACAATTTTCCTACAGATTTCCTTCCATGTTCCCTAAATTGTAGACATTTTGGTCTTGCAGCACTTGGACATCTTTGAGTTCTACTGATGAAAAGAACTATATAAAAATTAGATATTAATAGCTAGGTATTATTAATTCTTATTTATTATTCTTATCTAATTGTCTGCAGGTTTGCTCCCCAGACAGGGCCGTCCCTGGGGGGTGGGGAGGGCGGCGAATGGGGCGATTGCCCCGGGCCCTGCGGTTATGTGGGCCCCGCAGCTCCCCCACGGCCACACTCTTCCCTGCTCCGTGGGTCAGGAGCACTAAGCCCAGCCTCTGGGCTAGCCCTCCCCGCCCCCCGGGGCGGAGCATGTGGCTGGGGCCCGCCTCTGCAGTGGTGGCCTCGGGTCCCCAGCTGGGGCACCAGCCGCAGCAGCCTGGGGTCCTGGCTGTGGCCAGCTCCCTCCACAGGCGGCTCCTGCTTCCGGGCCCGGGCCCAGAGCCGTCTCCCCACCGGTGGCCTCAGCATCCCCACCCAGGCTGGCTCCCTGGGGGGGTGGAGTTGCCCGCCTACCCTCCAGCGGGGAGGGCAGGGCCCCCACTAGGTCAGTCGGCCCTAGGCCCCGCTCCCCCCACGGGACAGCACTGTCCCCAGAAACTCCAAATAACCAGCACTGAACACACACAGGAGGACTGGTTAGTTAATTTTGAGCTCTAGTTGAACAGAGCTAGAAAGCCCAGAGGGTGGAGCTTTGATTAGCTTTTGCTTTTCTGTCTTGGGGTATTTCTACACTGTTGATGCTGCCTGATTGATTCTGCAGTATCGATTGAGTGGCAATGGAGACCCGCTCAATCAATCCAGAAGTTGATGCCATTAATCCACCCTTGCAAAAAGAGAATTGCTGCATTGACCAGAGGGCATTTTCTGTTGGCATAGTGAAGTGGGAACGCTGTGGTAAGTAGAAGCTAGAAAGTCGGTGGGAGATATACAAGCTATATAGAGTAGCTTGTGTATCTCTTATCGATTGCTGCTGAAATTTGCCAGCAGTGTAGACCAAGCCTGAGTCTGCTCACTATCAAAGTAAAAGAAAAATTATACTAGTAAAAAGACTTATTTCATTCTTCTGTCTTTTCTCCCTTAGTCAAGCTGGGTTTGGTTACTGTATTGTGAATCACACCTGCTTTCATGTTGTAAAACATCATACATTTCCCGTCTTCACATATTTTCAGACTTCTAACTGTTTCTGAATAGCTCATTGCTTATGCCTAAAAGCTGTGCCTTGGGCTGAGAATCTCCTTCCTATCCTCAGCCTCTGGGATTATGTTGTAGACTAATTGTTACGTGTTAACTTTTCCAAATGTGCTGAAAAAAGGGGAGCTTTCACAAATCCTCTTCATGTGCAAATTTCAGCTAGGTAGCAAAGGGCAATAGGAAATGGAAAAAACAGGAGTAAAGTGCAGCTGTTCCGTGTGCCTGCTTATTTTAAACAATAACTCCAATAATACAATACTTAACAAAGTTAGGTTGAAGACTGACAAAAGCAAAGTGATGTAACAGATTATTGATTGACTAGTTTGTGCTACATTGTCCAGTATTGGCCATGTTCCTGGTCCTTATGTCAGAATTGTGATCCACCAATCCACCATGCTCTAAACATAAACCTCAAACTAGAAACATACTATTTAGAACAGCATTAGTCCCATTGGCCTTAGGATTTGCAATACATGTTGGATCCCAAAAAGAAATGGATGAGGATGGCTGGACAGGAAGTTAATGGGAAAACCAGGAAGCATGGATCTCTGGTAACTTTACGTGGGGGTAAAGAATCTCACTTTTGTGAAAATTTAATATGTGACTAATAATTTTGCCGAGCTTTCCAGCAATCTCCAATGGAGGTTAGAGGGGTGATTCTGAAAATCATCTAGATCCTGAGAGTAGATGCCACAATAGCAGACTACTGGGAAAAGTGGGAGGGTGGTAGTGCAATTTTATTTTAATGAGGTCATTGATGTCAGCAGGAGCTGTAAATGATCTTGGTTACTGGCCTAAACATTACTGCATCTCTTTTACGGCAGTTTGTACTTTACTTAAGTGTCAGGCCTTATTATATGCATTACGATTAACTGCCAAGTACCCCTCTCTAAAAAGAGAGGATGGTCTTTGAAATCAAAATAGCTCATTTTTTTATCTATTAGCTTCACAGGGAGTTCGTTATGACTATAACTGCCGACCCAATGAGGCAAGCATCTCCATCAAATATTTCACGTAACGGTGTCTTTTATTACAGTTCAGAGACCCAGTAGACTACATATTTGTGTGGTGTGCTAAGCACCCCAGAGAACTCAGTATAAAACTTTCTGTACATTAACTGCTGGGAAATATTCTCTTGTTACTATGAGCAGGCATTTCTTTTACTGTGGCTTACAAGTCAACAAGTAACAGCAAAACAGATCAGGAAAATCTGTGATTACAAAGCTCCCATTTATAGTCAGAGATTCCTATTCTCATCAATAATTTGAGAATGTATAAAATATTCAGCACAAATAAAAAAAAAATTAAACTTCTTTTTTAAAGTCCAAGAGTAAAGGTCTGATTCTTCTCTCGCTTACAGTGGTATAAATTGGGAGTAACTTAATTAAATTACAGCCATGTAAAACTGGTGTAGGTAAGTGGCAAATCAGAATCTTAGTTTTTAATGTAAACTGTCTTTAGTCTAATCCTTTACAGCAACACAACAGAGAAGACTTTTAAAAAAAATTGATCAGGTAAGGAAATTGTTTCTGTGCTTGTTTCATTTAAATTAAGATGGCTAAAAACAGTATTTTTCTTCTGCATAGTAAAGTTTCAAAGCTTATATTAAGTCAATATGCATTTGCAAACTTTTGAAAGAACAATTTTGTTCAGAGTTATGAACATTTCAGAGTTATAAACAACCTCTGTTCCCGAGATCTTCATAACTGTGAGGTTCTACTGTAAGATATATTATGCAAATTATTTGTTTTGTAATATAGTGAATTGCATAATACACACCCAACAGAGTCGTCTTCAGATTGTCTAGTACAAATTTGAAGGAATTGCTTTGGCTGGACTTAGATTGGTAATGAAACTACCATAGTATTTGATATGTTGATGTGTAAAAACTGCTCCATGTATTTCAATTAATATTATCTCTGCAACAGGTCTTGAATTTTTAACACTTCTTTCAATAATGGAGAAGAGAGGTTGCTAATCAACAGCATATCATTGGTAGTTTCCATGGAAGGGTAGCTTGTAGACATTGCCTGATGGGGCATATACTGTTGTTTTAAAGGTAAAATATTATTTAACATTAGAATATGTATTTGCCATTTGAATTAGATATGGGTAGTTTCCAAAACCCAATATCTCCAGAAATCAGAGACCTGTGGAAGTTCAGATCTGAATTTTGAAGTCTGAGATGAGCTGCTGGGGGATGACTTTGTCTAATTTCTAATACTGTAGGCTAACATATTGAATGAAAAAGCCCCAAATGCTGGGTTGTAGGATTTCTGCAAGATATGGAAAAGAAATAAGATAAAGATAATTTTTCATAATAGATTATAGTAGTAAAGGCAAAAAATATAACTTTGTGTTGTATCTGATTGAAATTTTGATGTCATTACATTTGCTGAGTGTATAACCCTCCCCTAATAATAAAACAAAACGACCCCCCTTTCAAACAGAAACAATGAGATTTTGTCATTATTTTGGTTGCCTATTAAAAGACTGTGCTTAGTTCTTTGGTTCTTACATTTTCCTGTTCAGTAGCATCTCATCTGAGAGAGAGTTAATCAGATCAGTGTCTAAAAGGCTCAACTTTTTTTTAGTCAGTAACACATGGCAATCCAATTGTGATCTTACTTGTGATTTATACATTGTTTGTTTGTCATACTTAAAGGTTATCATTAACAAATCACCAAATTCACACAGCATACTGGGGGTATGTAAATATTATTCCTATTTTATAGATGGAGAAACTAAGTCAGAGAACTTTGTGACTTCTCCAAAGTCACTAAGGAGTTGGTGACAGAGGATGGAGTAGAATTTAAGACTTCTAACTCAAAGTCCCAGGAGCAGGACCATTAGACCACATCTTGTCCTTGAAGCGCATCCTAAGTGTGGGCATCTTGTGCCTGTTGACCAACAGAGCTGGTGGAAATGTTTTAAAAGGTAAACATATTTCTCCACAAACATTTTTGCTGTTTTTATACAGCTTATGAAACTTGTCAACAATTTTTTTTGCAGAAAATGATTAAAATGGATTTTTTTTGCAAAAAGTCTTCTCTATATTCTGACTCGTTATATTGTTTAGGATGACCTCTTTATAGCTTCTAAACTTGGAAAGAGTTAAACTACAAAGCAATTATTGGAAATTCATAACTGTGAGGTTCTGCTGTAGGACATGGACAGGATCCAGGGAGACTTGGACAAATTGGAACACTGGGCCGAAAGAAACCTCATGAGGTTCAACAAAGACAAGTGCAAAGTCTTGCACTTAGGATGGAAAAATCCCATGCACTGCTACAGGCTGGGGACCGATAGGCTAAGTAGCAGTGCTGTAGAAAAGGACCTGGGGTTTATGGTGGACAGGAAGATGAATATGAGCCAACATTTTGTTGCCAAAAAGGCCAATGGCATATTAGGCTGCATCAGTAGGAGTATTGCTAGCAGATCGAGGGATGTGATAATTCCCCTCTATTCAACACTGGTCAGGCCGCATCTGGAATACTGTGTCCAGTTTTGGACTCCCCACTAGAGAAAGGATGTGGACAAATTAGGAGGAGTCCAGCGGAGGGCAACAAAAATGATTAGGAGGCTGGGGCACATGACTTGTGAGGAGAGATTGAAGGAACTAGGCCTATTTAGTCTACAGAAGAGAAGACTGAGGGGAGATTTGATAGCAACCTTCAACTACTTGAAGGGGTGCTCCAAAGAGGAGGGAGCTAGGCTGTTCTCGATGGTAACAGAGGACAGAACAAGGAGCAATGGTTTCAAATTACAGCTGGGGAGGTCAAGGTTGGATATTAGGAAAAACTTTCTCACTAGGAGGGTGGTGAAGCATTGGAATGAGCTACCTAGGGAGGTGGTAGAATCTCCATCTTTGGAGATTTTTAAGGCCCGGTTAGCCAAAACCCTGGCTGGGGTGATTTAGTGGGAGTGGTCCTGCTTTTTAGCAGGGAGTTGGACTAGATGACCTCGTGAGGTCCCTTCCATCCCTATTATTCTATGATTCTATAATTTTATGAAAGCTCAGGCTAACATTCCAGGTATCCTTGGCCATAATTCTATCACCCTTGCATATCTGACATCACTTCCTCTTTGGAATGTTGTTCTTGTTTTGCATTTTATGCAACTGTAGTCCTCAATCCCCTAAGTACTGTTTATTGAACTTCATTTTGTATATGTAAATATACTATCTATTTATGTAAGAACAATGTAATACATGATACATTATGGGTCTATTGAAAAAATGAGCAAAATATGAGGCAATCAAATGAATTCAGTAGTAGTTTTAAAATTCTGCTTGATGATAGGATTACATATATATTGATTCCTTTCCTGACAAGTGTTGAAAACATTTGTGTAGATGGGTCATTGAGTGCTTCAAGGGCTAAATTCTTGTCTGGTCTATTTGTGCATCTGTCCTGTGGGTTTCTTTTCTTTTCTTTCTTATTTTTTTAATGTCTGCTTTACTTTTGTAAGAGTGGTACACACGAGTATGAGTTGTGCCACAAGAAAGACACACAATTACTGTTGTTATACCAAAGCTTAGGAAAGCAAACAAAAATCCAAAGTAATATCCCCTGACTTCCAGATGTACCATGTGTCTTATACTGTAAGCTCTTTGGGACAAAGACTATCGTTATTTGTCTGCATTGGAAAGTGTTGAGGCTAAGCCCATTATTGGTGCTAAACAAGTTAATTATGATAGTGAGAAAATGATCTCAGTGTTATTCAATTCCAGGCTTGAACTTTTGAGAACAAGTTTTACCCTGAGATCCAGTTCATGAGGTAAGATGTTCTTTTTTCTGAAAACAATACATTTACTAAATTCTGATGGTTATTTGCTCCTGTAAAGCAGTTTCACTTCAGCCATGATGCAGCGAGCTGACCAATGACTTTGTCTTTGCTGTTGGCCGGATGATTCTTCAGCCTGATCTGAGCAGGACCAGCTGTTGCTTTTCCTGTTTTGACATGTTTTGGTCATTTTGCGGCTTTATAAACATGGCAGGCATGTTATTTTGAATTCTTGAAACTATTTTCAGGTCACATAGGTAACTTTCATGGCTAATTTGACACATTTTGTGTGGTTGATTTGTAGGCTTTCTTTGAGACACAGAAAAAAGAGGCTAAAAGGAAAGAAGTGAGTTAGAGATTAGCTAGAGACCAGATTTAGGAGGACAATCAGGAGAGGGAGAATGAGGTCAGAAGGCAGTACACGTGAAAGACAGAAACAGAAGTAGTTTAACTTGAATATGAACTTTGATTTGAATAAGAGAGCTGGAGTGAATTAATCATCGGAATTAGAGTGGAATAGATGGACAGAGGTAAATGATGAACAAAACTATATGGTAAAAAGAAGTAAACAAAAATTCCCCAAAGGAACAGAAACTAAATAATATTGTTGCATTGATGAGAGATGTGTTAGGAAACTAATTGACAAGAGAGTTAAGAGCTCAATGTAGATGTCCCATCTACTATACATGTCATGGTGATAAAGTTATGCAAGCCACCATGGATGGGGTCTTCACACCAGGTGACTTTCTTGCTTAGGCCAGAATCCAGTAAAGCTATTAAGCCTGTGATTAACTTTAGTAACATATAGTCCTATTGACATCAGCAGAACTATTCATGGATTCAAAGTTAAAGACGTGTTAATGTCTTGCTGGGTCAGGACCTTAGTGAATTGAATTTATGAAGTTCTGTTTATAATGAAGTAGAAGAAGAATTCCATGCTTTGCAAAATGTGAACTGTATATCTAGTTGCTGTGAACTTTACTCACAGAGAGGTTGTTTTGTGGAAAAAATGACTTTGCTGTGAAGTCTTTTGATCATATTTGGGGCAACTAATTTTCTAAATGAAAAATAATTCTTTTACAGATGCATTTTCTTAATAGTCTGTGAGGCAATTGTACTGTATGATTTTAAATAAAAAGTAGTCAGATTTAATCAGAGGCTTCAGTTTTCACAGTATGTTCTGAATTTATTGATTGAACATATTTAATCAATTATACAATACTCTGGTTTTCTTACTCTTAAGTTTGTATAGATTCGGTAAAACAAAAACTTAGATGTATTAGATATAAATTAATAACAATGCTACTTCACATGGCAGTGCCCTAAGGTACATATACAGTCATTTATTCAAGACTTGTTAACACTTCAGAGTGATGTAATAATCTGGCATATTTTATTTAGTTATATTTCTTCTACATTAAAGAAGTTAAAATATTTATGAAACATAAATTCATACTCTGCATCTGTGCTGTCTTTTAACTGTATTGTATTTTTATACTAAATTCTTTGTCTTCTTCCCTTATACTATCCCCTTCTTGTTACATTTTATGGGTAGTGGTCACAATAACACAGACATGGCCATAACTGCTTATTTCTCACCATAGCAGGGGTGGCATCCTGCGGCTCCAGAGCTGCATAGGCTCTTTGGCTGCCCCCTTGTGGTTCTGCGCCTCCCCCCACCACCGGGGGACTCACTAGGCGACCTGCACCAGACTCCAGTCTTCCCCCCACCAATGGGGGACCTTCTGGGGGCCCACTCCTTGTTTCGGGCTCTCCTTCCCCCTGCCAGCGGACAGTGCGGCTGGTGCCCTAGCTCAGCTCCCACCAGAAGGCTACACCCATTGCGGTTCTCAAAACACTTGGTTATTGAGGAAATTTTAAAAAATGCCTCTTCTTATCTTTTGGGTTGCTGACCCCTACACTATAGAGTGTTAATGTAAGTAATTCTCCAGATCCTCTGTTAGCTCAAGCAATTCATGAGTACCCAACATCTCAGTTGAAGTCAAGATGTTCAGTACCTCTGAAATTAGACTGCCTCAATAGTTATTTCAAGATAGGAGCCCTTAAATTAGAAGATACTTTAAAATTTGAGCTTTAACTTCTGTGTCTCAGTTTCCCCATATATAAAATGAGGGTAATACTTACCTACTTTAGTAAAAAGACTTTGGAACCTTGGATTAAAGATGCTGCTGAATTGTAGAGTATTAGTTTCTTTTTTCTGCAGCATACATTGAAGAACTTATGTCATCTTTTGATGCATGTAGACCTAGGTAGAATCATGAAGTTCAGCAAGGTTGTGATCCTCAACTCAAAAATATAAATGACATGATGTTGAACAATAGGTCTAGATTCACCACTGCATTATTTCAGTTTTACACTGATGCATTTCCACTCTACGTAAGTGGAGTTTCACCCATGTAATACTGGATTAATGAACTGGTTCATGAAGCTCAGTATATTCAAAGGAACATGGCACCAAGCACAGCTGGTTGTATATGTTATCCATGTATGATAACAAAGATTCAAGAACAGATAAATTACAAAGTCCTAAACTAGCTGGGGACCATGACACACGTTACAGTTTTTACCAATAAGTCTGATCTGATATCCTTTGCTCTTGAGGACCATAGTGTTACCTTTGCACTGTTCACCAATCTATGTTGGACTGATTTACTGTCTTATGCTTTGCTGAATTTTGTATCATACAGTATTTGGAAAACCTTTACTCGGTACTCGAAAAACAGGAAACTGGCATCATGAGGGAGTGTAAATCACAAAGAAAGGGAAATCTCCAGCTTCTCAGTTCTGCAGTACTTTAAAAGTAAAGTCTAAAGTGTTGGCAGATCTGAGCCCAAAGAAAGAGGAGTCCCACCTGGGAAGCACTCTCGCATTGGAAATTAACATCTATCCTCAATGAACCACTGAAGTAAAACAAACCAAATTTAAGGGAAATTAAGTAGTACAACAGTTAGAAATCAGTTTTCTTCAACTTCTGCATAAGACTTTTCTCCCAAGCTGAGATGGCATTTTTATCAAACCTAAAGGAATTTATTATAACTTTCTGAAAACAGGAGTTTAATAATGAAAATACCATCTCAATTTTGTCTGTAAGATCTTTACCACTTCACTCTTCCGTGACTTCTGAGAATGATGAATGGCAAGGAAAATGGCTTGGAATTACATGATGGGAGTCCTTCATCACCTCAGCTTTATCTATGGAATTGATATATTGTGCTAGTATCTCTAGTATAATATCTAGAATCTCAACTGGAAATCTCCAGATCTTAGATGTTAGGTCTATCTGTGACCCTTTACAGTCTGTATAACAATTGTTTGTATGACAGTCCATTTAAAAGAAATGCAATAGCCACCTATTTGCAGGTTAATTTAAAATTATTCTGGGCCCTACTGGACTGGTGGGATGGAATGAAAACTCAAACTATATTTATATTAGATTGGAATCCCCCACATTCTGTATTGCTGGCTATTTAGTATAGGAAACATATATTTTACCAGAACAGCCAGTTCTTCCTTCTGTTCAATATCTTCTAAAAAGGTTGGTGCTGAATGACTTCCATCTATTTTGCTTATGTTTCTGAAGATTACACTGAAGGCAGATGGGAGAATGCCAGTTAACTCTCCATGGAACTGGCCTCACTCCATTATATCCTGTGGTCACAAGAACATCCCCATCAGCTCTGGTAATGCATGGCTCTGGGAGTAGAAGAATGTACTGATCAGTAAAAACACTGTTAACAACACTTGTGGGATTTTTATCATGTTTTCATCTTTAAAATATTTACACGACTACTGTAAAGTGCTGCTGAAATTTCTATTTTATATCTTTTAGAAATATTAAAGGCAGCGTACTCAAGGAACAGTCGGTTTGGAAATGTCCTACAAATGAACTAAAGAAAGTGATGTTTCATAATATAAATACTATGCATTATTGCTGAAGTTCTCAAAATGCTTTACAAATGTTAAACAAGGGAATGTATGGATCAGGGGTAAAGCTAGAGGGTGGTGCCAATATGCAGCTCTTCCCGTCGCCTCACCTCACTAGAACCTCTTCAGGATCTGGCCTGAGTGTGAGGCTGTGCGCTAGGGGCTGAGCTTTTCCCTAGGAAAGTAATGTTGACAAATATCATTACGGAGAGATTGATGTGTAATGTCTCAGTGGTAGCAACATACTAAATACTGATTATCAGATAAAGCCTCTTATCAAAGGAGAGGGCATCCATTTTGGAAAGAAGATGAAGTACTCTGTCTTTAGGACAGCCCATTCTAAACACACTGTGAAGCTGACAGGTTAGCACTCAGTTTGTGAATATGCATTTGGCTCTCATATGTACAATGGCCTTGAAACAGAGGATAATGTGGTATACCTTTTCTGCCCGTCTAAAAGAACCTGTAAAAATTTGATGTCAAGGGTTCCCTTCATTTTTCTAAAAACAAACAAGGAGTCCTGTGGCACTTTTAAAGACTAAGACGTTTATTTATCACATGAGCTTTCATGGGAGAAAATCCCACTTCATCAGACGCTTTGAAGATGGGGGAACTTGTTTGTTTTGCTGACCTAGACTAACACGGCTACCTTTGGAACTTCAGTTTTATGTTAACTATATATTATTGATGGACATTAGTAATGATGGCTTTCTAAACATGACATAAAAATGGCCATCTGTGGCATTTGGGTTGTGAACAAGTGTGTAAACAGGTACAGGGTGACATCTAGAAACACGTCTCACATGTACTGCAGCTTCTTTTGGGCCCGTCACACAATTCCATCTCTCTAGTGCAGGGTCCTAGTTGCTATTATTACCGCTGACGCTGTGGATTGATACCTTTCAGGAAAACATTCTGAAGCAACAGTTGCTGCCTGACTGATATCAGCTATACTGGAAAATTCCTGTTCTGTCAAGGCTTCAACTGAGGATCCTACATCCTGTGATACATCACAAACTGTCCTGAATGTAGGCGGTCTGGTCTCAGCTTTTTTTGAGTGGCTGTAGCTGCATAACAGTGTGCATTAGTGTAAGTGGGAGCATTCTGAACCTCAATCTGAGAATTGTTTTCTTCCTTTGGAGTGTGAATTTAGTGATCCCAAAAGCAGAAGAGGGGAGGAATGTATACTGATATGGAGCACTCTCCATGTTGCCCTGCTAATGTGTCTGGAGAGACATATCCTACAGCCCTCTCACTGTTCACTCATGCAAAGCCCTTACTAATTTCAACATGCAACGGGTGCATTGGCCTGTGGTAGCAGGATTGACCCACCGTGTTGATCCACAGACATGATAAAGAGCTTGCGTCCCACCATCTTGTTGCTTTTGCTTTGTGATTACTGCATTATACTTAGTGTGTAACTGCTGGAGATCCCTTTGAAACTGGTGGTAACCTATAGCTGGCTAATACCATTAGTAATCCTGGGCCAGGTCCTCAGCTGAGGTAAATTTGGCATAGTTCCATTGATATTAATGGAGTTACAGCAGTTTACTCCAGTGGATGAGGATCTGGTTGTCCCAAGACTGTGTCGGTTAGGACAGTCTTTATATTAATGGCAAATTTCTATATTACTAAACCGATACGCAAGTCAGGGTCTGAATGAGCTCTCCCCTGCTACCTATTGATGAACTGGGGGAAAAGACCTCAGGAGCAGGGAGTGTTTGCATAGACACACCTACTTTGCCTAGGCAATCAGCAGATGGACCTATGCCAAAGTGATCAATTTCAGCAGCTTTGGGTTAAAATTCACTTTACTCTTAAACACAGGGGTATTGAAATATTGTTTTTATGATATGACTCATGGCCTGGGCAGCACAACTGCACGTCATATCCTTGCTTGTTATAAACAAGGAAGCAGACATGCCCAATCCAAGGGAACGTTGGAGGAGTGGGGACAGGTTGCGAGGACGCTGGTTAAAGAGTCCCAGGTGCCATTTGACCCTCCAGCTCCAATATTTAAAGACAGAGCTGGGTCAGACTCAATTTAGAGCCCTTGTTTCTGCTCATTGATTACTACAGCTGAAAACACAAATGAACAGAGCTAGGGGACTGAGCCATAGGGTACAGTGTTGTGGTGAAAGACAGCACAGAGGATGCCGCGGTGAGGTTTCCCACTACTCAATGAAATCACAAAGATCTGGAACCACTAAGAACTGGGCTAAATGGTGGACCCTCTGAACACAGCATTGCAGTTAGAAGCAGAGGCAGCACTGTGCAACGGCGAAGATGGCTGTGACAAAGACCAGGAGTGGCAGAGACAACAGCGACAGAAGGTATTTCTCCAACAACCCTCCCCTGCTGTTCAGGAGTGAAGGGTGAACCCATATGTGCATCCCTGAATTGTGGGACTACTTTGACCTCGGACAGCCAACTCCGAGAGGGATGCGGTAGAGGGAAAGGGGACTGGCATGTTAAAGGACTTTTGTTCCGCAGACTTTCACACTACAATGTGAGAACTGAGGCCAAGGTCTACTGCGGGGTGGGTGTTTGTTTATGATTTGCATACTTTTAAATAATTGATGTGGTGTTTTCCCAAATTAATCCTGAGTTCCTTCTGCTCTTAATAAGTTTTCTTTTGTTATACACATGCTCAGAATTGGTGACTGGGGAAGTGTGGCCACTTAGAGGCACTCACGGCAGGTGTTTAGTTTCCCCAGCTTTTTGGATAGAAAGTGAAGGTACTTCTGTTTTGTAATGTTAACCCCTTGATATTGAATGTGACTGTTGTTGCTGCTGACACCACCTGGCAGAAGTGTTACAAATATTTTTTATCTAGCATCTATGCAGATAGCAGAGTACTGCTTTGACTCATAGGTGCCTTGAGACATTCTGGCATCACTAAATTACACCTCTAAGACTGTCTTAATACTGTGTCCCTAATACTGTTGTAAACTAGATTGAACCACACTATGGCCACGGTTCTTTTAACACTCTTTGTCCTATAAATATTGCCAGCTTAGATAGTAGCATCTGGTTTCTACACAGCAATTTTTCCAGTGAAAAGCAGTAGCTCATTGTGTAATCTTGCACATAGCAAATGCTTTTGTGAGAATGAAAATATTGTTAATTTTGACTGCTTTGTTGGAGATTAAACTGGAGGCCTCCAGTTAAGGGTTAAAGAAAACTTGTTAGTTAGCATTCCAGGAAATTGTCAAGATCACTAAATATTGAACTGCGTTGACCTGAGTTACACTGAACTCTCTCTTTGCATGTTTCCAATAAAAAAATACATCAGATTGATTCAGAACCAATGTCAAATTTCATTAAAGATAAAATCTCTTCCTAGTTTGTGTGTATGGTGTATACTAAATACATCATTCAAATATGTATCACAGTTAGGAATTTTTTCTTAGATGACGTGATCTTGCTAAACTTAACATCTTCTGTGGGGCTTATCCAAAATGTCCTTATAAATCATGCCTTTTCAATATAAAAACATAGTCTCTGAATTCTAAGCCAGATTTATTTTTTGTAAATTTTAGTGTGTTTAAAATGTGTTTCTTTTAAACAAAATATTTGTACGCAACTAATGATTGATAGACCTAATTTTCACTGCTCAGTTTTTAACATTGACTTCAATGGTAGTATCAGGGCCTAAGAAAACAGAAAAGGAATGGAGAGAGGTGTGTTGGATCTCAGGGTAGAATACTATTGACAAATCATAGTGTACCAAAACTCCTCCTGTTCTTGAAATGGCAGTCAAAGAAGCCCGAGGCCAAGTATTGAAAAATATTTTTCTTAGTGGCAGCAACATCTGTCTCTTTGGCAGAATCCTCTGGCAGTTGTGTTGGAAGCTCTGGAGTTGCCCCTGGCCCTGTCATATATTTACATTGCTGAGAGGTTATTTTGAGCTCAGTTGTCCTCCTGAATGTTACCACCTGATTTTCTTCTGTCTTGTATTTTTCCCCTGATGAATTCATCAGTTAACCCCTTGTAGGTAACATTGAATATCAAACTGCTATTTGAAGAGTAAGCATGCGCTTTAAGATTACATATATACATGTGTATGTATAAAGTAATGCATACCATTTTGAAAGGGGATTTATTCACTCTTTCTAGCCATGTATATTGTATTCAGCCTCTACATCTGCACTATCATGCTAACTGAGGTTCATGTTATATTCCTTTCTGCAGCATATTTTCTTTGGCTTTATCTTCAGTATTTTATTTTACCTCTTGCTTAAGTTTTAGTTGACTAGGGCTTAGTTTCTAATGCAATGGGATTATCATAAAAACAATTTTAAAATAACCAGGATGGGCATATCAATATTTATTGAAATACTGAAAAAAAAAATCCACCGGTGATGCATAACTCCTCAAAAGAAATGACATGACAATATGTATTTCACTGATACAGTAAGAGACCTTTAACTTTAACAAGTAACTAACTGCACATTCTAAAAGTTGCCTAGGTTCAAATCCAAGGCAGCTGCAGAACATCTGTAATGCATATATTGAGACATTACAAGTTGTCTGCTTACAAATATAGAACTATAATAAATCAGCCAAAGCCTTTGTACTTCAGTCTGCATTTACTAATATGACCTGTAATCAATAAGGGAGTCGTAAGTAAATGCCTGGTTACAAAGTGGTTAATAATTAATTTAGGGAGCGTTTTGTTTGAAAACTTTGGGCAATCTGGAGGGATTCTTGGAATCACAGATACTGCTAATATGTTATAGTTGATCTGAAACTGTTTCCATTAAATTGTATACAAATTGCTTTCTTTTACATCCTTGTATTATTACTCTTGTCTTGTATATAGATAATGGTGCTGTGTATATAGTTAGCAACACATTTTTATTTATTTTTAAGCTTTAATATTCAGTGAGGTTCACTGTAGTGTTTCCATAAAAACAAATAAAGAATTTACAGAACATGAACACTTGGGGGGGAAAAAAAAAAGATATATTATACCTATGTTGTACATATGACCACAGCAACTTCACTGTCACTTTCAAATGCCATTCACATTTTACTTTCTGTAAGTTTAGCTGTTTTTTTAAAGTGATGCTTCCATCCCTACTGCCCATACATGATACTAAATTGAAATATTTTCAGATTACATTTGATCCATAAAACAGCATGAGTGGTGGTCCACGATGTGAGGCAGACATTTAAGGAGTTGCTGACCCTAGGCTTAGCTAGGGTTGTACCCTACACATGGAGAGAGAGTATTAGAGATGATTAATACAGGTGATTAAAATAATCTGTTTTATACTACTGCAGAAATAACTGATGTCTTTGGTATACAATGTACAATGCTTGGAAAAAAATGTAAGATAAGAATGCACCTTGTTAAATTTACATGAAACAGAAGAAGCTACAAGTCACATAATTTACAATAGATTTTTAAATAAACTACAGTTAGGATTATGAGATATACAGACATTTAATCAAGTGAATGATTTTAATTTGTAAAGACCCTTGTATGTCCCTGAACTGTATTCCACTAATTTGAAGACACGCTACAGTAAACACATATATTTGACTTCTTCATTCTGGTTATATCTTATATAAAGATGAAACCAAGGACCAATAAATTAGCATCAGAATTGTCTACAGTGGAAACTAGGATATACAATATAAATAAACCATTCAAAAGCCAGCAATCTTCATGAAAAACATTAAGGGATTAGGATTTTATACAGTTTCTACAAGTGATTGTGCAGCCAATAATCTCAAAAATTAAAGTCTAAATGAGATTCCCTTTTTTTGATTTTAGTGTCTCACGACATACAGTAATCCAGTACTGGTAACGTAATTACCAATCAGAAAGTAAAACTAAGGGAATCACTTCTTTGCAATCTTATCACAGATTTTTCCCAAAGAATGTAAACATTAGGGTTTTTTTAAAAATGTAAAGTATTAATACTCTATTTTTAAACGTATGTTGATCCACATTTGCCCAGTTACCTTTTACAATAATGGAATAAGGCAAGACTTTCATAACTGTGGCACTACATGTTATAATACTGATATCTTCATTTGGATAGAGATGTAATTATTTGTCCTTCAATATTTGTTCTGCAGCAGACTTTGATCTACATAGACATGGCAGTATCACTCTTCTTTACCCATGTAGAAATTTTAGTTTCCTAACTTTTTTAAACTATTTTTTAATTTAAATTATGTGTTAAAACTTTCTTCTTTTTCTTGGGACTTTAAAGATCACTTCTTAGCAAGCAATTTGTCTTCATCAGCCCATACATTCTGAATTTTTTTTTTTTTTTTGCATGGCTAAATGCATGTTAGTTGTTGGCTTGCATTATTTAGGAATGCCATCTGAAATCTGAGATGATTATTTTTAAAAGAAGCTAAATTTAAACAGGATGGCTACAAGATTGGAAAACTTCAGCAACTTATTTGGCATGAAAATGTGAGAAATGCCATTCAGCAATGCCAGAGCCTCATTTTTGCCATTGTAATTGAAATGTGGCTGAATTGGCAAATTTGCCCTGAAGCAGCTATTTCTGATATTTTGTAGCCATCCCATGTAACACTAGTAGAGGAGGGATACTGCCTGATTTAATGACATGAACACACACACATACAGAAAAAAACTGACTCCAGAACATATTAAGAATGTCAAGCTAACTTATTAACAGACTCTTCATTTTAGCAAGTTGCAGGCCTGAGACACAGACATTCAAAACCAGGCTTTTTATGATTTGGAGGAGCTACAATATATAATATGTGGTCTACACCAGACCTTTATTACAGATTGAATAGATGCCACATCATTTATCACAGGCAAAGTAAGTGTTGGGTCCTTGGAAGGATGTTGGTGCAGTTTTGCATCCTTTAGTGTTGTTTTAGAAGTCCTGCTGTACAATAAAGGATTTTAGTGCACTCAATTTCTCCACTATATTAGCTTAATAACACAGAGCAGTTTGTTCCTAAATTTCTTCATAGTGGCGATCAGTAAAGTTAAATATACAAGAACTGGTCTGTCTTTTTCCATGTTGACATTGATGGGAGCATCCACTTGTAAGCTTGTTTCATTCCAGTACAAAGTCCTATACAGATTCCTTTGGGGATGAGTAGCATTTGATTCACAGTTTACAATCCAAATACCCTGATACATCACTTATTTACTATTAAGTATTTGATTATTATACCATTTTGCAAAGTCTTAAAACCAAGTTTTTAATTAGTGTTGCTTGGAGCAGTTCAGAGTATTTTTTTTTTCTTGAAAGCAGAAGCTCTAATAGGTATAATTTATGCTCTCTTTGCATGCAGCATTTCAATGAGGAGATTATTACATGGCACATCCCCGTTCAGATGTTTGTAGTAGAGGTATTCTTCGGCCTGCATACTGATGGCCCGGATTTCTGGTAGCCGCAGGAGAAGCTGTCCAAATTTGTCTGTCTGTTGTGGATAGTTGCACATTGTATAGTCCAGCAGAGCAGCATTCACTTGTTCCTGAACTCCTTCCACAAGCTGAAAGTTTTCAAGGTTTTTGACATCTGGTTGGGGGAAAAAGGTAACACTTCAATTGCATTTTAATTCCTGTTTACTAACACAGTGTTTTACTCAATGGATTTTTTTTCCCTATTGACAAAAGCATACTTTACGTGCTACTGAATATTCAGTAAACCCATTCCCCGCCTTGCCTGGGAAAAGGATCACAGAAGAACTCTAGCAGAGTGTCTTGTTGAAATTTTGCATATACCTCAAATCAATTAGACACCAATGGATTTTGAGCAAGGTCAACTTTTTTCATAGCTTACAAGAGGAAAGGTTGAAGATTCCTGAAGTAGAGGACCATAATATATTGCCAGCAAATGAGTCCCCTGAGGAAGACCTATCTTTAACCCAGTATATTATACAATTCATATAATTCTGTATTAATTTTTCTGACCCAAGGTGAAATCTGTGTCCAGGGTATGATGTAGTTAATTCTAATAAAAAGTGACAGGGTACTTGTTTCTGTTTGACGTTTTCTAAATGATTCTGAAAGCCTTTGACTTGTCTAGCTATGCTAATGAACCATCTGGTACACTCCAGTGACTGCCAAAATAATCTTCCCTACTAGAAACGCTCTAAAATATATATTTCAATGACTAATGGTCTTTATAAAATGAAACCCATGTCCTTTGGAGAGAATAAAAGATTACAATAGTGCCCTTTAACCTGTATATGCTGTTTAAATTCAGATACATTGATTTTCTTTGCTATTGGACAACTGGCATTCACATTGGTAAGGTAAGCACTGGCGAACTGTTCATTCAAACAATATCTATCTAGAGTTAGTATACAGCAGTCCCTGAGATCTCTCTGACAGTATGAGAAGCCTGGGATCTCCTTGACAGAGCATAGGAAGCCAGTCTCTGGTATCAAAAACATTGAGAAACCTCAGTACACAGCACCTCTGAGCAACCTAGAAATGTTGAAATAGATGATTTACTGAACTTTTAATATCTGTTTTATTCCCACAAAAGGTAGTTCGGTGGCATCCTTCTTTTAATGTGTCTGCACTTTTGTATTATAAGCCTTAACATTGAGAAGCTGATCTTTTTATTATTCAAAAAAGTGTAAACTAAATTTCTGTGCAGTGCAAAAGAGAAAACTGCTGAAAAGTACAGTGAGCAACTAAAACACAAACAAATCTAGAAATTCAAAGTTTCAGGGTAACTAAATCATCTTGCTTACATGCATGCACTGGGTGCTGTTAACTACTTAATATACATGAAAGCAGTGATCATGGCGCAGTTGCCGTGAGAACCTGTCTTGGTTGACATTTATTCACTTAAATTGTCAGCATAACATTATGAGATAAATGAATGTTAACTACAAACACAATAACAAGGTTAAGTAATATGAGTGAAGGGCCAAATTTTCTCCTATGCAGGTTTTTCCAGCATAGCAGTCACGGACTGGGTGAATTCCCACATGTGGAGTCTCCTTCAATTCGTATTGCTGAAGGAAAGTGAATGGAGTTTTCCATTATGTGGAGCAAGAATGGATTTTTGACCACCCAAACCCACCAATGGCTGGAATACATATGGCACTGCAGCCCAAGCTTTGACCTGATTTATTTTAAGCTTTAGACCATTAATACTAGAATGTGTTTTAATATATTTAATAAGAGAAGGATGAGAGTGCTTGAAATGCAAGTAGAGGAACACCCAGTATAAATAACAGGCTTGGCAAAAAGGTGAGACCTGGAAAGGCCTATAATGAAGTTAGCATAATTAAAACAGGAGGTAGCATTTGTAAGTGAACTAGGGTCAGTAGCTTTTGGGACTCTTTGCAATTTGTATATTGTGAACAACAAGTTAAAAACAAGCTTTTGGGAGTACATGTATGGAGCTAACTGCATTGATGTATCAAGAGTAGTGGGCAAGGGGTTGACTTAACAGGCCACTTGTGGAAAGTTAATTATTGATAGCCACCACATCAAACAAGATTTCCCAGAATACCATAAATGGGGAGGGGCTGAACCATTGTCAAATATGGTACCAGCTGGTGCAGATGTAATGAGGGGAGTGTATGACCTTCAGTGAGCACATCAGGACTAAGAAGCTATTTAATCTGGACCATCACTTCCCATGTAGGCCTGGGGGCCCTGGGCTGCCCTGCCACTGTGGGCCACCCCTGCCTGCCTCCTCCACTGCAGGGGCTTCAGCTGCTCCTGACCACACATACCCAGCACAGGCTGGCTCCCAGCCCCCCTGTTGTTTGGGGGTGGCCCTGTGGCCAGAGGGAACTCCAACCCCAGCCCCAGTGTGGCCAATCTGCCTGAGGGTGGGAGGGCTGGCTGGCATGTGATGGGCCATGGAAGGCCAGGGCAGAGTGGCAGAGACCTCACTGTGAGCCAGCTGGCTCCACCGCCCTCCCCAGTGGAGCAAACAGGTGTTTTTCTGCCCAGGGATGGGGCAGAGCTTGGCCTCTGGCTACAGGTCTCCCCCCCCACCAGTGCTAGCAGGGCAGAAGCGTTCTCAGTGCTTCTCCCCTGCCAGCGCTGAGCTGGGCTGGGGTGCTGGATTATTGCAGGGGTTTTAGGGGCTGGACCCCAGGGCCCCCATTTTGGCTGAGGCCCAGAGCTTAAACCCGTAAAGCCCCTGTGGTAATCCAGCTCTGCACTGACTATATCTATTTCTATTTGTGATTTCTGTGTCTTCAGAAGTTTGAATATGACAACACCAGGGACTTGCTGTGTCTATTCATATGATTTTTGTTCATTTGTGTGAATGATTTGACAGCTTTCCTTATTAACTAATGCCTCTATTCATGTGATTCTTGCTGGGACCCGAAGGGAAGAGATCAGGGCTCCCTTCTTGTTGGGACCCGCGTGGGTCCGGGCAAGAAGGGAGCGAAGGCAGGGGCTTCCCTTCTTGGCGGGCCCCATGGAGAAGAGAGCAGGGCTCCCTTCTTGCTGGGACCCATGTGGTTCTGGGCAAGAAGGGAGTGCAGGCTGGGGCTCCCTTCTTGCCAGGACCCGCGCGGATCCCAGAGAAGGGAGTGCAGGCTCCCTTCTTGTCGGGACTCACGTGGGTCCAGGCAAGAAGGGAGCTGCCGAGGCTCCCGTCCATGGAGCGCCGGAGAAGACAGCCACGGGTGCTCCACGGACAGGGGAACCTCTGGGGATCCCTTGTCCACGGAGCACCGGTGGCTGTCTTCTCCGGCGCTCCACGGACGGGATTCTCAGAGGTTCCCCTGTCTGTGGAGTGCTGGGGAAGACAGCTGCCACTGGCTCCCAGGACAGGGGAGCCCCAGGGAAGAGAGCCGCTAGTGGCTCTTTTCCCCGGGAGCCCCTGGGGCTCCCTTGTCCCTGAGCTGCGGGTCCCTTCCCCCAGCCCTAGGTCGACTTAAGGAATTAAGTCAACCTAGGGTGTCCACACTGGTGTTAGATCGACTTTATAAGGTCAACTTAGACCTTAATTCGACCTAACAGGCGGTAGTTATTAAGTCGACTTAAGGACGCCCTTAAGTTGACTTAATGGAAGCCCGGTGTGGACATAGAGTAATTCAGGTCGACTTAAACATTCTTAAGTTGATCTGAATTGCTAGTGTAGACATGGCCATTCTCTTGTCAGATGTTCCTGTATCATCTTGGAGTTAGTATGAATTCAGTTATACAAGTGTTACCTGTGGCTATGACATTATTTACACCTATGTGACCTGTTGTGAGTTGAGTGGTTCAGTTTGATTTACTGGAGGATACTTGTTTGTGAGGGCAGAATCTGTCTCTGATATTTTCTAATCTCAGTGCACAGGGCTTTAAGTACTACCATAGAACAGTGATGAGCACTCTAGTAATGCCATGTAAATAACTTCACTTAACGATAGTACTATACCAGTGCTAGTATTGTGGCTAAAATGTCACATGTTCAATCTGAGAATACACTTCTTAATGCATTTGCTCTAGAAAGGTATTTTTCATAAATTGTTAGCATTGTCTGTGGTCTTGGAAGACCCCCTTGGTCTCTCAAATATTGTAGCAAAATAAATGTAGAAAAATACAGGAGATAATTAAGATGCATTGATGGCTTGGAAGCTTTGTCATAGAAGGCTTTTGAATTTATTTTTAAAATAGTTACCGTAATAAATAATGTAAATACATTGTAAAGAGACAAAGTAGGGAGAGGGCCACCTCTGACAACAATGAGTAACTCTGAAAGACAAATACAAAAATGTAAGTATGTCTGTTGACTTTTTCAGCTTTGCAGGTTAGAGCAAAGAAGATTATAATACTATTGACAAGTTCAAAAGGGGTAGCCTTGTTAGTTTAGGTCAGTAAAACAAACAAGGACTCCTGAGGCACTTTTAAAGACTAACAAATTTATTTATCACATGAGCTTTCGTGGGAGGAATATCCCACTTCGTCAGATGCTTTGAAGATGGGGAACTTACTATTTTCAAAGCGTCTGATGAAGTGGGATTTCTCCCACAAAAGCTCATGTGATAAATAAATTCATTAGTCTTTAAAAGTGTCTCAGGAGTCCTTGTTTATAATACTGTTGTGACCATTGCTGCTTCTTGATGCTTTTGTATTTAGCTAATTATTCATAAAACTGGTACTCAATTGTAATTTTGATTTTCTTTTATTCTAAACATTATTTTAGGATTTTTGAAAATCATTTATGGTTTTACCTTTGGGTAAAAAGACTGGATTTCATTATAAAAATATTTATCTTCTGAATAAAGACCATTATGACACCTAAAGTTTTATGTGGACAAAGCACCATGGTGTAACTCCATTGAGATCAATTGGGATGAAACTGACCTGACATATAGAGCAAGAAAAGTTGTGTGGCTTTTTTATAAAATTATTCAACCTGCTCAATTTTTTTTGGCAGTCTACATGTCTCCCATCTTTGTTTGTATATCTTAGTGAGATTGTAAAGCACACATGTTTTAAACTTAATGTAATAAATCAGTTTTCAAGATGTAAAAACTTGTAAAATAAAATAAGTGGAAATAGACTCCCTTCTACTCATACACCCTTTAAATTCTAGCAACTAGAAAAGGCATGTTGTGTTGCTACAGTAAGTCCAATCTCTTATCTCATCTACTTTATTCACTCAGGGACTAATTACCAACTTTTTACATGAAACTGCCTTTCTGTGAGCTCACAGTGGGGCGCACATCCTTATTGGAGAGTAAACCCTGAGGTCTTCTGGAATATATTACATGTTTTAGAAGAACTAGCAATAACGTTTCTGTCAAACATAGAATTTGTGTTCTCTATAGTTTACTTCTGAAGATGAAGACAAAAAAATTATTATAATGGTGCCAGTAGCAGCCCTATAGTCACAGTAAAGGTTTGTCAGTATTCCCACTAAACCCTCAATTTTAAGGGGTTCATACCTCTGTCATAAAATTGTGCTCTAAGCTGAAACTTTGCACACAAGATGAGTACACTTAGGTTCTGAAGAAAACACTTTTGCATATTTTCCAAAAATGGGTCTAGCCTTTAGAGGGGAAAAATATAGAAATATTTAGGTTTCAGAAAGATTTTTCTCCCCTTCATATTCCAGACCTGAAGTACTTAAATTTGGTGCTCTATTAATCTGTAGAGAGCTCTCAGTAGTTTGGGAATTTAGAGAAGAAAAATGAAAGGAAAAGGAGATTTAACTTTGAAAAATGGTTACTATGCAGGAGTTGTGTAAATACTTTTCAAAGAATGTTAATTAATTGGTATTATTCCATTCACTTTATCAGACGTTCCTATCTGGATCACATGAACCGGCTAGCCATGAACATGCACAGAACCCATAATTCCACCCGGAAAACTGGTGGTGCACCACAAGAAAAGAAAGTTGCCACGTATAACTCTGAACCAGTCCTTCTCTACAATATGAGAGACAGTTGTAAATTAGGCTTCCAGATGACAGAAATCATGAATGCATCTTTAGAAGAAAACACTTTCCACCTTCCACAAAACATGCAAGAGTCTGACTGATGTCTAGGACCCCAGAACTTGAGAACTGAATGTCAAATACTGCCCAGGGTCTAGCTTTCTTTCCTGAATAAGATGGTTGAGAAGCTAAAGGGCCATCTCTGACAGCACCTGATTCCATCCCAGTAAGGCTTTAGACAGGATATGGCTGAAAAATAGCTATGGTTGCCCTGGCAGACTGTCTCCTCCTAGTCAGGAACAGAGGACAGATATTCATACTCATGCTAACTTATCTATAGCATTTATTGCTTTTGACCATTAGTTGCTACTGTTCCAATGAGAGACCTTGTAGGGATAAACAGAACACTTAGAGCTAGCTGCAATCCTGCCTCTCAGACCAAACCCAGAGTTTTGATGTACTTCTGCCTTCTGTACTCAGAGTTATTGTTCTCAGAGAACTCCTCTCTCTCACCTGTAATCGACATTTACGGGAAACCATTGGGGAGATCTTGTCACATGTGGAATCAGTTGGCTGAAGCTGAGTAGGACAGGGATGATGCCAGTGGAAAGAGTTATTCTCTTTGAAGTGCTGGCTATCATCATCCATTATAGAATGAGTCAGCCTGCAGATTGCCAACATGGAACATGATTTCAAGGTCCTTTGTCGACTCCTTGTTGATTTTAGAGACATAAGAGGTGACAATTGTCTGGAAAACTATCTTCTGCCTGAGGCTGGTCAAGAGACTGTACTCTATTTCAAGAGCCATGAACCTAGCTGCGGTGAGGTGCTCTTTTACAACTTCCAAGATTGGCTATGGCAAACCCCCAATGCCTGACAATGAATATTAGAAAACAGAAGAGAAAAATGGGTTTGAGGGGTGTGTGTGTGTGTGTGTGTGTGTGTGTGTGTGTGTGTGTGTGTGTTGAGGGGATCCCTGGAATTGTCATTTGTTTCATATTTTTGGTCAAAATTTATATCTATAAATATTTTCCCAACTAATTTATTTAGGAATGGAAAGCTGGACCTGGACACTAACTACTGTATAATCAGCACTAACGAATATGCAAGCCACAAAAACCGTCCAACTGTCCAGAATGCTGAGCATCCCACATGGAACATTAGCAGGAAGACTACATCACCCATCTGGGTCTTTCAGTAGCTTTCAGTAGAGAGAGAGAGAGAGAGAGAGAGATGATGTTTCTCCACATTGAAAGCTTCAGCCAGGGCTCTCAGAAAAAGCTGGTTCTTGACTCCAATTTTGGTTCTGCAAATGAGAATGCTAATGTGCTCAACGTTTTAAGGTATGAAAGGAGAATTTTTCCAGATGATTTCAAAGAAACGGGAATGTAAATACTTCTGAGATGAAAATCCTTAAATGGCTCTTTTTTAAAATGTTTAATTTTTTTCCAAATATTTCCTTGCCTCTTTTCTCTTAGATTCCCAAAATCACATTGGCCTGCAAAATTTGAAACAGGTACCTTTTGACATTGGCTTATGCAAGAGAGAGTTTTCCAGGGCATGAATAGTAAAATGATTAATATATAGCCAAGACTTGAAAACTAACCTCACATTCCTTCATTGAAGTTGAAAGAGACAAAGGCAGTTACGTATTGCATCTTTGTCATCAAAGCAGATGTATACCATTTTATGTCTCAGCCCTTCTGACATATAGAACTTATTCTAAAACTTAATGAGAGAATTGTTCCACATTAAGTGTCCTGCCTTCAAAACTCCCATTGACTTTGTTTGAAGCAGTATAAGCCCAATGTTGTTTGCCTAAAATATAGGAATATGGATAGACATATTTGTGACTCATTTAGAATGTACTACATTAACGTAGAAACTGATACTATAAACAACATTACATGACAACGCCAGGAATAGCTTTTATTTTCGTTAGAATTTAAATGCTTTGGAGCATTTTTGGCACTAGGCTCGGACCAAATATAGCAGTGTAGCTTTCAATATCTGACTGTTTATTGGGATCATAAAGTAATTTTCATGTTCTGTTGAACACAGTGTCAGAGGACAAATACATTGTTTTGGAATTCTTGATTACACTGATGTGTCACTGTAGTACAGTTTATTTCATTCATTTATAGAGAACAGGTTAGACAAAATGATTTTTTTCTTTTAAACTCAGAATAAGATGCTTAGTAGATAGGGAACTTGGAATTAGTGGTCTGGATCCCATTTCATCCCCTAAATCCTCAGTTTACTTCAGACCACTTCATAACTCAAACAGAACCAAACTTTTACAACATTTTCTAGAAATAGGTTTTTTGTTGTATTTACCATACTTTAAAGTAACTTTCTATTCTAAAAGATCATAAAATGATCCTTACTTCCTCAACAGATCTGCTCCCTGTAAAGGTTCAGAGTCGTATCTATTTAATTTTGTGCCAAAATATTTTACAGTTGCTCTATAGTCCTGTTAAATTCTGCAGAGAAATGTGACTAGGAGAGAGTGAGATGGATCCTGTTCCTTCCTTCCTTTGTACTTCAACATATTTTACTAAGTTCCTAGCACATCTGCTTTTCCAAACCCACTGAAGACAAGGAGCTTTATATAGATGTCACTGATGTCTAATTTGATCTCCAGAATCTTTATTATTGATAGTGATACATGAAAATAAATGAACCCAGCTTGATTCCCAGATTGAATTTGCAGGGCTGGCAGCTAAAACAAACCAAAATCAATTTCTGCTTTTAAACTGAGAACATTTGCTACTGAAATAATTGAGACACAAGAAAAATGGAACCCACAAAAATATATTTAACAGGTTGCTAATAGGTCCAAATCCTATTGACTTCAATGGACCATAGAGCAAATTCTTAACTTTATTATACATAAAACTCTGTTTCTCAAATGATTCAACTGTAGGGAAAATGAATGGACAAATACAGTAGTATAGCTGATGATTACAAATTGCTGTGGGTGGCCTATTAAAGGCCTTTGTCCCCATTCTGCTTCCTCACTACATACACAGTGAATGAACCCCCCTTCAGAGACTTCTGATGTCACAACTGACATTTACATTTGGACTTTTTTGGCCTATCATCAATCAGCTTGCCTGAACCTTCAACTCTTCTCTTTTCCTTCCTCTTCTCTTTTTCCCTCCCTCCCTTCTCTTTTACTTTTTCGTCATTATTCTCCTACCTGCCTAGCGAAAGAATAAAACAAACAAACCTGGACTTAACAAACTATGTGTCAACCATTCCAATGATCACATGCTTGTAACTTGCATCCATTTGCTACATTATTTGCCTTTTTAGACTGTAAGCTCTCCAGGACAGGGACTGTGTCTTTCCCTATGCAGAATTGAATAGCAACTATGATATTTTGGAGTCTGTTAAAAATAAGACTCCCTATTGGTTTCTAAAGGTGAACACTCAAAATTATAGGATATTTTGGAACATTTGCCTAGAAATGACTTGCTGTAGGTCACTTGGTGAGCCTGTAGTAGAGAATACACTGTATCTACATTTATGGTGGCATGTACAGTAGAGACACTACATGTTACTACAGTGAAAGGAGGCAGGCTGTGTTCATACTTGTTACTGTGGAATGTAGCTACATTAAGGTTAAGGTATGTTGGGCATTGTGCTTGTGTAAACTGTGTCTCCCTGTCCACACTCCTATTTATATGTTAGCTGCGTGCACTCTTTACGCTGCTGGAAGTGTAGAATTAGATTAGATTAGAGCCTGTGTTATTGACTACTAGTCAAGTCATCTATTCATAATGTGAATGTGGGATAGCAATATTCAGCTTACCAAATATGACAAAAGTTTATATTTTTAAGCAAGCTAACGATTTCATTTGCCCAATAATTATCACCTTAGCAGCAGGCCTCCAAACATTTCTGTAACCAAATGTGTCCTAATCTATTCAGTTTATAACTGCCTTAGCTAAATTAGGAGTAAAGTACCACATTTGACACAAGTAGGAGTCAGGGTCATTTTTTTAATGAGAGACGTAAGAAAATAAAAACAAGTGAGTCTAAATTGTGTGTGCAACTCATTCTTGAAGAACAGTTTATAAAACTCTCTTTTCAAGACCCCTGTGTTTCTAGAGTTGTTGCCCAAACTAATGATAGTTATAGGGATGTGATTTGTTAACATGAATATTTAAAATCAGCATCATTATTGATAAGATTCCTGGAGATTGTGGGTGGGGCAATCTCTCAAAAGTTTTAAAGCTGAGAAGCAAGGTAAATAAGGTGTTGTACTATATTTAGCTAGTGACAAACCACAATAAAACTTAAGAGGAATGAGGAAATATACATTCCTTGGATGGGAAGGTATTAAATGTTTGTAACAAAGAAATAGGGTTTTTTAGATTGGCATTTAGGTGGAAGAAGTCGGAATATCTGTTTCTCCTCTACTAATTAAACACTCTTTATAAGAGAAATAATGGGCAGATCATTTTCACGTGTAGTTCCACCTTAGTCAGTGAAATTACACCAGGAATGAATGTGATCAAAGAAGAAGAACAAATGTTTTCTGAAAATATAGCCTATATAAATTTCTACTGTGCTAAAAACACAGAAATGCAGCTGTCAGTGAAGCCCTCTTGAGTAGCAGACTGTATCCTTTTATAAAGCCCATCTGTCTCTACAGAATATAAAAAATGCATGATGCTAAAAAGCAGTGATTCGTAGGGAAAAAACCTTTCTGGGCTAATCTCGTAGACACTTCGTAAAACATTTTTTTAAAACCTAACTTTGGATTTGATTTTCATTCAGGAACTTTTGTGTTTTTGCAAAGTTTTCTTATTCTATTAAAATAAGATATGAAGTTCAGTTTGTTCAGGTGGCAAGTCCAGACTATGAATAAAGCACGTTATCATATGAAAGAGAATTAAACAAGCAGATCCAAGTGGGGATATATTAAGCCAAATTTAAGCTCCAGTTGTTGAATTTAGCCTGTACTAGATGTCTGGTTTGCCTCAGGATAAATTCAGCTTTTCAGCTAATCGAATGAGGAAAACTGCCTCAGGTATGATAAAATTTATAATAAAGCTCAGTCAAACAGTTCTTGTTATAAATATTAGCTTAAAGGCATTCTTCTAGTCTTTGGATTAGGTCAGTATTTACATTTAGTTATTACGTTTAAAACTTTTATCAACTTGGTTAAAATTTAGGCCAGCCAGTTAAATTATGGTGGTAAGAGTAGAACTTCATACAACTGTATTATTCTGTGAAGTTTATTTGGCTACGCTGTGCCATTTGGTTTTAGTGTAATTGAGTCCCAACAGGAACAAGTATTGTAACATCTTTTCTTTAAAATGAGATAATATAGCTGCCTTATAGTAAAGATGCTTTAGTGATTTACTAATCTCAGAGATCCAGTTCTGTGCCATGTTGTTTTGCCAACATAGGAGACATCTAATTTGGAATTTTAAGAACCCTTTTGTCTTAATGTAGGATACAAGTGAGCCACGAATTTGGTTAGTGTTTTCTACTCCTCTGCTCTTAAGGAAAATTGTTTCAAAGCAGACTATATGACTTGGCTATTTAAATTTTGGAGTGTTTGCACTGATTTGAAGATATGCACAATTGGCCCTTTGTTTTACTAGGTTATGCCAGTGGAAAACAAGTACATATTGGCTGTACTTTTTTGAAGTTTTGCACATTCAGCAATGTTGGGAGGGGGGAAAAAACGCTTTCAATGAAGCAAATGACATTTCTTTTTTTGTTTGTGTTCACTGAATATTTCAACTTTTACCTTGCAGGGCTCAGTCCTGCAAGCGGTCAAGCACTCTGGTCCCAACCCAGAAAAGTAAGTAAGTGTGGGTGTAACTTAATGTGTATGTGCTATGTGCTTTGCTGAATCTGGACCAGATTGCTCAGCAGGGCAGAGCCCACCCACAGTTTTGTTTGGGGGCATCACTGCAGCAACAAAACAGTACAGACACATCCATTATGGTCACAGTTCACTTTCCTGGGCTCAATCCTACACCACTGAAATCAGTGGAACTTTTCCTGTCAGTTTCAATAGGAACATGATCAGGTCCTAACATTTCCACATGGTAAGATTACAAAACCAGGGGTCAAAATGAAGGAAAATAATTCAGGGACCGAGCAGCATCTTGTTTGGGGAGGGAGGGGGGAGAGTCTATTTTCAAGTGACTTCCTAACGAGACCATCGAGCCAAGTTCTTATCAATAATTTTTTGACATAGTTTAAATTATTAATTTTTCCAAGTGCCTAGGGAAATGTATTTTGTGTGGGAAGGACAGTAAATCCATAGTGTGATTTTCATCTTCTGCTCTCCAAAGCATGTGGCAGAGGGAGCAGCTAGGGATACTGACCAAAGGAATCTCTTAGTGCATTAGCCAATGTAGCTTTTACCTTTATATATATTTTATAGGTACAATGAGGTGCTTTAAGAAGGATATGACAGCCTCACTCATTTCCTTGCTTTCAGTACTAACAGCAGGGGGTTTTGTTGTTCATAATACCTAGTGTGTGTGTGAAGTAGATACTATAATCAGAATAAAGATTTGTATAATTGTTATAATGGGTTCAATAATGTGCTGAGCGTTTGGTATGATAATTACAATGGTAATAAAGTTAGACTATATTTATATAGTCAAATTCCAAAGGGGTAGCCGTGTTAGTCTATTGTAGAAAGACAACAGAGTCCTGTGGCACTTTTAAAGACTAACAGATTTATTTATTGCATGAGCTTTCGTGGGAGAAAATCCCACTGAGGTAGTCTTTATTGGTAGCATTTACCTTTTTCACAATGTAGACTTTATGACTACAAAGAAGGCTCGACATTGGTAATGAAATATGGGGCCTTACCATGTAGGTCACTGGTTCAAATCCATCCCAAGTTAGTGGTGATCAAAAGTCACCTGATGACTTTCTTTGTAAAATGAAGGTATGAGAAATCCCATTCCCCACTGGCAGATGTGGATGTCACAAAATCCACCACCAGGACTGCTTAGGAGGATGTATGAGAACCTGTATTTGTGCAGATAATAGGTACTGCTGTTGGCATTCGTGGCAGAGATCATGGAGACAGAACTACTGCCTTACCCCTAGACGTAGTCCCTCCTGGTTAAGACTAGGCACTGCTGCTTCTTGTTTTACAGATAAGAAGCAGGCTTCACTTTCCAGAAACCTTGATCTTTCATTGCCATTAAATGCAATTAAACTATGTGATTTACTGCTAGAATATGTCAAACCATCTATCTTCTCACCGCGCCTGTTTACTTGTCTGAAAATTGGTAATATAATTTTTCTACCAAGATTTTTTTTTGCCTAAGCTTGGATATAGAAGCTGTTTGGACACTGAAATTATGGAGGTAAACTTCACCCCATGGCTTTCTCATGTGCACAGGCACATTGCAGGTGCAAAGGGTTAATCACTTCCTCCAATGGCTCTTCTGTGTTAGTGACTGATTTGCATGTGCAGATGTGTACAATTTCATGCACACACATGAAGTGGCTAGGTAAAGACTCCACAGAAATTTTATCCCAGGGTGTCATGCTTTTAACAGCACAACTTAACTGTATATCCATGTCCATAAATTGTATTATTTATTTGTATTCCAGTAGTGTCTATGGGCCTCAGTGGAGCTCACTAGTGCTAGATGCTGTATAACTAAGTAGAAAGAAGCAGTCCCCAGACAGACAGTAACTGGGGGAAAGGAAGTATTCTTCTTTCTATATTATGGATGGGAAACTTGGCACAGAGATTAACTGACTTGTCTATGGGTCAGACAGAAAGTCAGGGGCAGAGTTAGGACTTGAACACAGATCTTTTGAATCCCAGTCCAGTCTCTTCACCAAACTACAGTCCTTCCTTTCTAAATATTGTTTTATTTTATATGTGGTAGCGATTCTATTTTGAACAGATGGCATTCTCATGAAGAGAGCTTTAATTCTGTCATGTACTTCATTTTCCAAGTCACAAATCTATTTAGAAAGGCTTCTATAGGATAGCACCAAGCACATTTCAAAAAGTTTTTACTGGTGAAAATTTGATGGCTACTTAGGGATGGGTGAGCCAGGTTAAGTTAATGCCAGACCTCAAATCAAACTTTAACCTTTTACTGTGGATAAACAGCTTGATCCTGGAGTTGCTGAATGCCCCCAGTTAACTGTCTCCTATTGATTCCCCAATGCAAGTATTTCTACTGAACTGAATGGTAGCTGGATCATGTCCTACATGCAACTGAGTGTCCCAATGCATCTCAGACTGTGTGAATTTTTGCAGTTATGAGTTGCAGCATTATTTACTTCTGGATAGAGTTATATTTCCCATTCCCATTTTATTTTATAGAGTGGGATTTATATCTTGATTTTCATTTTTTTTTACATCTTCTAATAAATCTTTCTAAATTAACTGTAAAAGTTACATTTTGGTACTACAAAAACCTTGAACAAAGCTTGAGTTTCTTACTTTTAAATGTGAAATCACAACCATGAAATATTGCTTTCCGGTGCAATCACAGCACTTGAAAGAAGGGAGATAGATGTTATGTGGAATGCAATTTGCTAAGTAAGTACACACATGCATCCTTGTTTTATTTATTGATATAAAATATGTAGACTTTCAAATTCAAAGATATTTAGTGGCAAACAATGGATTCTCTGGTTATAGATGATTGTATCCTAGAAATGCCAGAGGAGCTGCTAAAATTTGCTGCCACATTCTCCCACCCTTGCTACAGAAAGTAATACTTAAATTCTGGAGAAATCCAAGGGCTCTGATCTTATCCCAGGCTATCAGCTCATACATTTTCTTTTGTTTCTCTGCACTAATTGGACGTTAATGTGCTCTCAGAGGCAATTAAATCATATTTAATCTAAAGATCATAAATTTTCTTCCAAGGTGTGCTTCAGAAGGCTATTGAACATGTTAAATATCCCAAATGCCATCTCTGTATCTACTGTGTCTTTGATAATATTATACTGAACCTCTTTTTTTGTAGGTGGTAGTTGTGGTGTTTAGGACAGAGTTTACTGTACCATTCGCTTTAATCAGAGGGAGTTTTCTCAATGTGGACTTCAGTGAACAGTAAAACGACTTTTACCATAGCTGGTCCAGCTGAACTTAAATTATTGCAAAACAAAGCACAGAGCGATTTCATCTTGATGTTCATTTCCTAGTTCAGCTTTAGAGATAACAAACAAACAAGCAGGTCCTGGGGCAGAAAAGACAAATCAACCTTGGGCACCTATCCTGCAAAAGAATTGCTATCTAGAGTTAACTTGACATAGGATCTAGTTGCATAAAAAATCCTAGATATTTGATGTTTCAGATCCAAGCATCTTTCATTTAGACCAAAATAACAGACATTTATTGTGTACCTTACAGCTGGTGACTATTTAACAGCAAGGTGCTCTCGCAGCATGGTACTCTTTATGTGCACAGTAATGAAAGTTCACTATTGATTTTTCTGTAGCTGCTTGTAACTATTATAGTTGATACATCAATAGAAAAGGAAAGCACAATGTTTCACAGGAGGCAGAAAATCAGAGAATACATGATGCTGTGACAGTAAATCATGGCATAATCTCAGGAATTGATAGATGGTTACTGCTAACTTGAAACCCATGGCTTTCTCTGAAAAGACTACCCTATAATTGCCCAATATGTTCTAGCAGACTGACTGCCTGTAATAGTGCTAAAGGACACAACACAATGTTTCATCTTCAAAGTAATGGTTTCCACAAACCCAGTTGTTTTGTTGTGGCGGAGTCCATTTTGCATCTTATTGCAGAGAGAAAGAGAGAGAATATGGTTTGAATATGGGTGGGACTTGAAGTATATAAGAGGATATTTTCAGAAAAGTGCACAGAGAGGTTCAGTCAAGAGTCATTAATTCTCAAGTCGCAGAAGTCTGTAGCTCTCAGTAAGGAAATGCCTAAGAATTGGTTATTGCTGGTGTCAAAATATTTGAGCTGTTTTGTCAGAAAAGGCAACTGCACAGAAAATAGGTTTACCAAACCCACTTCTGGATCCACAGTGCTCTGAAAGGGTGCCAGAAATCATGTGAATAGTTGGTGTGCTCTTATGTATCTGCTTCTGTGTCTGCAGAAGGTTTACAAGGCACAAAAATGTCTGAATTGAACAGTATGCCTTGTAATTTTTTTTTTTAACCAGGAATGCTCTCAGCTGCTCTGTTCTCTTTTCACCTCTGTTCCACCTATGGTAGTTTTACTTCTGGTTTTTGTAACTGTGACAGTCTCATCTCACTGCTAAACCTTCAAAATGTACACTTCAGCAGGAACCAAGTGTGATATTATTGGGGGCAAAACTGCAGGTAACATAGATTGCTGGATGAATCTTTGTGTTATTTATACCTCTTCTAGGGTCTTACAGTAAACATTTAGCCATGTTGCTGTTTTTGTAGAATTCCCTTCTAATTCTTTTTTTGAATAGCTCAGAGTTGATTCTACACTCCTTCCCCCCCCCCAAACACCAGCCCTCCCAAAAGAGTGGATGATTTCATCTCTGGAAGCCTGAACATCAGCCAGAAAAAAAATGGATATCCATAAAGAGAACAGATGTCCTCAGACTATCACTCGCCTCCCCTTGCTCCCTACTGAACTTGGACAGCAGCGGCCCTTTGAGGCAGAGTCTGTCTGTGGTAATTTATTCTGTTTTGGTCCATGGGCATTTTTGGAGAGGAATTAGTAGGAGATGGAATCCTTGTGTTTCCTACCCCAAGCAATCCACCCGCATGAGGGGTTCTCTGCAGGTGGGAGAAGGAAGAGGGTGCTGTTAAGGTGTCATTTCCCATTTTGGCATCCTACTCCTGCTGGAACTCAACAGCAGCAAGTGGAGGGGGGTTCTGAGACCCACATTTCCAAGGGGCACTGAAAGTTACCCAAGTCTGGCGATGAAGTTCAACTATATTTTCCTTATAACCTCTTCAATTTAATTTATAAAAGCAAGTGAAGAATATCCCCAATAATGAAGAAGAGGAAGTTAGTCTTGTGAATCTTTGTTTCTAAAGCTAGTTCATTCTTTTCACTCTCAGCACCATGCTTCATCATTGTGGTAGAGAATGCACAAACACAGACACAGACATGGCCTGCAGAGCTCATATAAATAATCATGTATCTGAATTATCATAGTGGCTAGGAATCCCAGTCACAGACCAGAACCCTTAGGGCTAGGTGCTATAAGCACAGAACAAAAAGACAGAACAGCAAAAAAAATCCCATCCAACCACTAGTCTTGAAGTCTGGTTTAGGGGCCTTTTTTCATTGCTCCTTTCCTGTTCATATATTTGTTTATTTCATTCTCCCTACATCTGTCATGTTTACTCTGAGCTCTATTCCATGTTTCTCTTTTTTCCTGTCAATTTCTCCCTCTTCATCTTTTAATATTTTCTGACTTCATTCCCATGCCCTACCTTTCTCTTGACATCTATTCCCTTGACTCCCTCCCCATATAGTCCTTACCCTTCACCATTTCCTCCTTTGTCCTCACATGCCCTTTTTCCTCCCATCTATTTTTTTTTCCAAACTTTCTTCTCTCTTGATGGCTTACTCTTGCCTCCATTTTCCTTTTTCTCCCTCAGATCCACCCATTAATTTTCCTTCCTTCTTTTCTAGGAAGCTACTCAATTGCCCCAATTGTTCTTGCTACTCCACCCATAATCCATGCTCCTTCCTTTCTCTCCATTGAAGTCTTTATTCCCTCCATCTTTCTTTTCAAGTTGCTTCTCTGTACCCGAGGTCTTCCCATTGCATGTCTCCTTTAATGCTCCTTCTCAGGACCTGCTGTTACAAGTGTGCTCTACAAACCAGATCTCTGTATATATGTAGATAGTTAAATAATGTGCCAGAAGATAAGTTCCAGAGGGGTGGCTGTGCTAGTCTGTATACAGCAAAAACAACAAAAGTCCTGTGGCACCTTAAAGACTAACACATTTTTTTAGGCATAAGCTTTTGTGGGCTGCAACCCACTTTGTTAGATGCCAGAAGATGGTGCCCAAGAATATGCAGCATTGCACACTGGTTTTCTAGGACCTGTAAATGTTGTTGTGCAATGCAAATAGCTTTCTTTGTTCAGCTCTTTACATCAGCTCTTAACTGCTTTCTAGCTTCCATTCTGTCTCTACCATGGCTAATTTCAACTGTGTGCTCTTGGCTACAGCTAGAACAGGCCCAAGAATCTCTTCAGCCTGGCTGCAAAGAGTCTTTTGAAGCAGAGCCAGGATGAAGCAGGAGTCACTGCTGCTGTGTACTTGCATGGCCCTCTACATCAGACCTCTCAGCTGTGGGAAGCAGAGGTCACATCCACTTCTGCTGCACAGTAAGGAGGCAGAAAAGTGCACATTTGGTAGGCCAGCAGGCGGCAGGAATAAAAGCTGCCATTTGGCGCTGGAGAAGGTACTGCTCTGCTCACAGCATAGCAGGGCTGTTGCAGCCTTAGTCAAGCATCAACAGGACGGAAGTATAATGGGGATTTCTGGTACACTGCAGTATGTGTCCCCTTAGAGGCTGACTATCAGGTTTATGTTGGTTTTCAGATCAATGTCTCTGTTTGCTCTGTATTTAAACATGTTTGTAGCTAACAGTTCTGATCCCAGTGTGGGCCTTTGTTGGGACAGATTGTTCCATATTTCAGATTTAGCCCATAGGTATTTACGGCAGATCATCACCTTCTACACCAGTGTTAGCAGTATTAAATATATGGAACATTATAAAATCCTAATTCCTACAAGTTAGATATTCTGGCCAGACCCTGGACATCCTTATGTAACTAGATAAATTCATTACTCGCAGGAGTAAGGATTTGCAAAAACCTCTTATATTTAATCTATGAGGGAAGGGAAAAAGGATGGGGGAATTATTTATTAATTCTATGTCAATTAGAATTGCCATTTCTATATAAAGAAATATTTAATTCTCAGTCTGGCACAATTACTTTCAGAATCTAGCAATAATATTCTCTTATATCCCAATTCAATGAAGTACTTAAGATTATGCTTAACTTTAAAAATGTAGGGTGGTCTTACTGAATTTAAAATTAAACAAATGCATATGTTTTTTTACAGGATTGGGGCCTTGGACACTAGAACTGGAAAACTGATCCATGGAGGTTGCTACTTCTGCTTATAGTATTTGAAAATCATGTACGTACTCTCATTCATTCCCACTCACTCAAAACACATGCAAGCCAATACCATACAGACATTAAATGTATGTAATCTACAGTAAAGCCATATATGGCACACACATTCCAGAAGTGACCTATCAGGCCCAAACATGAGTATGTGCTATTGATATTTACAGTATAGGTGATAGCAAGTGTCTTTGCAGTGTGGGAAACAGCTAATACCACAGTGACTGACATTCTATAAATATATTAGATAGATAAAGTTCCTTGGTATTACGATTTCAGAAGATACTAATAGGCATGTTCTGAAATCCCCACTGTCTACACATAAAGGCAGTATAGAATACAAACAGCACAAGGATACCCATGTTTCTAATTACTTACAAAATTGTATCTAACAAATACGTGACCTAATTTTCTTTTCAGCATCTATTCCTATTGTTGTTTAAAAATTGTATTTTTTTTAAAAAACTGGTGAAAGAAACTTCAGGGTTTTTTTTTTCCTTTAATCCCTCCCTTCCATGGAAGGGCTAGTGACCATATCAGGATTAGTTTATGCTGGTGTAACTCCACTGAACTCAGTGAAGTCACACCAGAGTGAATCTGCACCATTCATTATATTTCATCAAATAAAATCAATGCAAATGCATGGTGATTATTTAATTTCTACATAATTTTTCCTTAGTGCACTTGTTAAACACAATCAATGTAACCATAAAACAGAAGGGTACCTTCTGCTTCCTTTTGAAGAGTTTATTACCCATGACTCTAACACCCAGAGCTGTGGTGAATTATAAAGGACTAAAAACCAAAATGGCTGGTTTAATTCCTCCTCATAATTTATTAATCCTTTATCCCTTTGCATTTTATGCCTTTAAAATAATTTACTTCTTCATACACCCTGAACAGATATACATTTAGAAATTCTTTGAAGAACGGCAAATAGAAAACAAACATTAGCCTTCTGTTTTTCTTCTGAGCAGACTGTACAGTGTTTGGAAACCAGCATAGAAGGCTGGACTAAAAAACTGTCAGCTTGGGAAATATGTGTTGTCCAAGAAGCAAAGCGTGATCTTGCATGGTCAGTTTAGTTTATCAAAATCCTCACTCCATACATCATCATTTAGCATCTGTAACAACTTCAGGAATCAGGACTCATTTTCCATTATTTGGCTTTTGTTGCTGGTTATGATGGATGAAGTAAAAGGAAGACAGCTTGATTTCTTTTCCTATATGGAGTTTAGAAAAGCCAGCGAACCAAAGGAATATGGTTTTGATATAAGGTGGCACAGGAAGTCATGTATGTGTCACTTTGTACTGCACAATATATGGAATGTCAGTGTTCAGGTGTGAAAAATGACCTTTGAAAGGATGAATTTCCAAAGAGTTCCACACAGTTTTAGCCCCTTGAGTCCCACCAACATGAAAGGTAGAAGATAACACCTCCTGAACAATATGTTACACAATTTGTAAAGAAAAAGACTTCCCCCAACCTCAGTGAAAGTTCCTTAATTGAGTGCCTTTAGCTGTGACTTTTATTATGTAGTCTGTCAAAACACAGTCCTTCCTGGAGTGACCTCCTATGACAAGCTGTTGCATGACCAGAACACTTGCCTCAGTTTCCCCTTTCAGAGCCCCAGCAACTCTATGGAAACTTTCTGGATCACAGGATCCAGTGATCCTTTGGCAGTGCCACTAGCTATTTTACATAATATTTGGATTTGATACTTGCAGTTATATAGCCTCTTTCATCTAAGGAGCTCATTATTACTTATGAAGGTGGGGTCAATATTATTGCCATTTTAGAGATAAGTTGACTGAGGCATCATTTGAGTGATTGTCCAAAGCTGTGCTGTGAATCTGTGAAAATTAGGAATAGAAAACACTTCCCTTGACACTCACCCCCTTGGGAAAATCCCTCATAACATGAGTTAATCCTAAATGTGTTCAGATCCAAAGCAATTAATGACAAATAAATAGAAAATAAACAAAATTAATATGTGAACTATCTTTTCCTGAGCTGGAAACTGACAGTCTGGCCAAATTGTTCAAGGTAGAGAAAACAGCAGGGGGATCAGCAGACACCCAACCGCCTAAAATAGTCTCTCTGTCTCCACCACCTAGTGTACAGTTAACCCCGTAGCCTGACAACGTAGGGCATGCAGTAGTGAGTAACTACACACATACACACAAATATAAATCTGATAAATTAAAATCGGGCCAGGCCAGTTCAAACAAACTATACTTTAAGTGATATTAAGGCCGGAACGGACCATTATGATCATCTAGTCTGACATTAAGCATAACTCAAGTCAAAAAACTCTACCCAATAACTCTTCCATCAAGCCCGTAATTTCTATTTACGCTATAGAGTATCTTTTAGCAACACATCCAGTCATGATTTAAAATCTTTGAGTGACAGATAATCCACCACGGTCAGAGATGGTGGTTCAATAGTTAATCACCCTCACTATTAAATTTTTCACCTACTTACTATGACCTATCTAAAAATATGTATTAGCTATCTCACCAATGCTATATAAGACACATTTAGGGCTTTATCCCAGAAATGTGAATAATCCCATTGACTTCTGTATGATTACTCATATTAGCAAATATTTGCAGGTCTAAACCTCTATCTGCTAAGAAGAGCAACATGTCTGCACTTAAGCAACCAACTCAGTGAAGTTAAATGTCTCCTTACTGGTGCAAGTCATTTTTAATTTCCAGCCCCTGTTCTTTACTTCAGCCTATTTTGTTCATTTTCAAAAGTCATCTATGCTAAATACCATCAGGTAAGTAAACAACACTATTAGTGTAACATATCTTGTCAAACTACTGTTTGGAAAAATATCCTTAAATAAATAGAATTTTTAGCTATTGCATCCAGCTGCCATCTTGTAATAAATGCTATTTATTCCTTCCCTTGATATAAATACATATTGATTAGGTTTAAACTCTGAACTTCAAAAATGAGTTATCTGATCTTTGCTCAACTGCTTTGTTCACTAGAAAGAATCCCCCCCAACACCTATTATACTGCGTTTAATTAAGACAAGCATCAGCTTTATGTATAATCATTTGCTTCTGCCAAGTCTCTATGGTGTAAATATTGAATGGTCACATCTCTTGAATGCTAATCAAATCTTTCTGAATTCCAAATGATTACATAAATTTAAGGAAATGTTTATTTGCCAGTATTATCCTCAGATGCATACATTAGTTAGATATTAGGGTCAAGATATGTGCATCTACTTGACAAATGTGCAGAAAGCATTTTTTCTAAATTAGAATATCATGTGGAAAGTTAAAAGCCGTGGCTGCATGCTAATAATGCCGAGAACCCCAGGATATTCCTCCTGCTTATCTGAGTTCACTAGATACAATATTTCTAATGGACTTGGGTAACAGTATGTGATGAATACATTACAAAGACCTCCAATGGTTATCACAGAAAAATCATAATATTAGATCAGTTACAAAGAGGCATATTTTACAAGCTTTCAAAGGTAAAACAATTAAGCTGGAGTGACCATGATTCTCATTCTGAATAAGATGAAAATGAACCATAAGTAGTGTCTGTTAGTTTCAATAAGAATGCAGTACATTTAAGGATTCAGTTCTGTCTTTGGACAGATGTGTGCTGTGAGTTCCTACTGAACACAATTAGAGATCCTCATTAGCTTGTGGGGGAAGAATTTGTCCCCTAGTATATTTCACTTCAACCTTCAGCATCTGGTTTGAGATCTTTGTATGAAACACAGTATATAAATGCGAAATAGTAGTAGTAGTCTCTGTGGCCTTTACAACAGCCCCATAAGGTGAAGAACTATTATTCCCATTTTACAGAGAGTGAAATAGAGTCTTAAGTAACCTGCACACAGGAACTGGAAATAGAACTTCTGGGAATAACTTCATCTGATCTAATCCTTCCTCCTATTACGTTATGTTCCCAAATTTATAGCACCTTTAATGAACTGTACCATTAACAAACTCACTAGCAGCCCACACCTGGAAATGCAGGTGGCTTTGTCCAGGTGTGGTACATGCAGAGTTATCTCTGAGGAGGCTGCAGTAAAAGTCTGTTCGTTGGGCTGTGTCTGTGCACTGTAACAAACTGAGGCACGTATACCCTTTGCACTGATTAGCTTCTGTCTAGTTTTCTGATCTTGTCCTCTTCCCCACTCAGACCCCTTTGCTATGCTTAAGCCATATAACTCACTGGCCCCTCTGTTCTCATCTTGCACTCACCAGACCTGTGCATCCCTAAGTCATGTAACTCCAACACAAACAAGTCAATGTGTCTCCTTCACATCCCTTTTTGAAACATACTGCATCCAAATGATATCCTAGTGTTCCCCACCCAAGAAGGGCTAACTAACCATGGGATTAAACAAACAAACAATAAGCAAAAACTGTGGAAATGACAAGATACATGTGAGCCTCAGTACATCAGTGGTGTTTGTTGCTGCATTCTTTCCCTTACCTTTTGGCTGTTTAGAACATAAACTCTTTGGAGTAAGGGAGCATTACTTGTCTATAAATCACCCAGCATGCTGTTGATGCTATACACATAAATAGTAATAATTAAAAACAAAACGCTTTCCCAACTTCAGGCTGCTTCTGAGCTCTGGGAACCAGTTGAAGCGTTGCTGCACAGATTTCTGTGTGCGCTTTCCAAGAGGGAAAAGATATAGCACAATATTGAGCTCTGTCCTTTCCCACCTGAGCTATAGTACAGTCTGGTTCCTTTGCTAATATCAGTTCTATCGGGCAGTAAAGGGCACATTCCTAATAGACGATATAATATCCGAGTAAAATGAATCACAATTGTCTCCCCATATGACTTTGTGGCCTGTTTGAAAACTAGGGCTTTCTTTGCTTTGTTTAAGTGCCCTCTGTTTGCCATACATAATGATTGAATGTTTACCATTTCTACAAGTCCCTGTTGCCTCATGTTAAGTGAGATGCAAGATCAATACGTGCTCTGCAATTATTTGCCCATTGATAAAGCCTTCATTTCTTAAATGAAGTACATTTATCTGTGTTCGGACAGTGATGAGCGCAGTACCTGTCAGTTGTTGCCTATTCTAGCATTAAGCTACGCAGACAGACAAGTGGCTGGACATGGGTCAAATGATGTCTAACTTTCAGCCTATTGGCGTTTCACTTTACAAACTGTTCTGATGGAAGCGTTGACAAATCCTTGTAGAGTTCTAATGATGAAAGCTAGCAGGACAAATAGGAAGTTTTGGTAAAGGGAAAACAATGGCTGGATTTCAGTTTAAATGATGTGACTGTAAAAATACTGGACAGAAAAAGAGAGATCTGTTGCATCTGAAAAGTGGAAGATAATAGAAAGTATCCCAATGAGAAAGCTACTTGATTGTTAAAATGTCCATCCTAAATTAGTAATTTAATTAATAGAAAATTCATTGAAACTCTTTTATTTTGTAGGATGGAGATCTAATTTAGAGTTTAAGTTTAAATCTTGGCCTCATTGAAGTCAGTGGGAAAATTCCTATTAGCTTGAAGGGGCTGAGAGTGTCATCCAATGTATGTTGTGTTTATCTGTTTCTGCTTTAGGTTGCAGAATTTTAGTATTAGTCAGTGAAGCAGCAAGGTGGCTATGTTGTTTTGCTGCTAAAATGCATGCACTTTTCTGTTTATGTAGAGAGGGATATTTATGATATTGCTGGATTTGTAAATAATTCATATGTTTGTAGCTTTCTTTATGTTAGCTGTTATTAAGCAGTAACTAATATTAATTATTTTAGATTTTTTACTTTGTTGGGGGATTGATAGCTGTCTCTGTCCATGCTCATTATTTTCTTTAGATATTTATTTTTGGAGGGTTGGCTGTTAGGGGCTGACAGGGTTGCTTTCCTGGTTCAGAGTTTGGAGATGGAATATCTGTGCATGGGATTTTAATACATTAGGGAACTGATCCTGTGAGTTGCTGAACTCTATTTAGGACATGCTAAGCACTCTCAAGTTCTACTGAGTCCAAGGAGAATTGAAAGCTTTGGACACTTTGATGGATCAGGATCTATAGGTAAAACTATTCTGGGGAATTAAGCATTTTAGACTATTTTGACCCATCTCAGTCTTCAGTTCCCTGCAAAATTAGATCAAGTGGTATCTAGTTGTTTTTAAATACAAGGGTGTAGAATTCCAGACTGGAGTTTGATGTCTTGTATGGAAATGCCCTATATTGGGGTTGGCAACCTAGGGCATGCATATCAAACATGGCTCATGAATTGCCTATGATATGAATTGTGTTGCACAAACAAAGAGGAAGATATAGCACTTGCCCTCAAGGAAACTGCATTTAGTGAAAACACAGATAGTACAGTTCAGGCAGAAAGGATGAATGCTTTGAGGATGCAGCCTCATAGCCATGCAGTTATTAAAACAAACAGCTAATTTATATGGCTTATTGACTGTGAATTACCATTGAAAGGCTTTATAGAAGACATTTATTTTTCAGCAGCAATTTAAATGAAACTAACAATGGTACAAATACTAATAAAACCAATCATCTATTTATACCATAAACATTCTTAAAAGCTAGAAAAAGATGTTTAGTATATTTTTTCTTATAATAAGAAACATACTTTCAGAAGAACTCAGCCGCCATTTTGGCAACAAAATAACAGGTCAGATTTTCAAAAAGATTGTTTGAAAATGCAGCCAGTAGAGCCTGCTCACGCTAAAATAAATGGCAAAGTTTCCACTAAGTTCAGTAGGAAAAGGATTTGGCTCATTGTATTATTACCATTCAAACATTACAAGTGGAATGTTAAGGAAATAAGGAGTTTCTAAAGGGGTGACACAACTAATATGTCTTGTAGCCTCTGAGGAACCTGCAGCTGGAGTTGACTTTCCTTAAAACAATGATTTCTGCTTTATTGCATACTATTTCCCTCTATGTTGAAAGGCTACCATCCTTCCTTTTTCTGCCTCCTTAAAGACTTAGTTTCATCTGCCTCATAGTTCACATTTGAAAGATTAGTCGCAAAACTATTAACTTGAGGAGCACTGATTTTAAAACATGTTAAGCTGAACAATATTTTGCAGGAAAAGCACTTAGGGCTGGATTTTTAAAAGTATTTAGGCACCTAAAGATGCAGATGTGTGTCTTTTGAAAACCCTGCTAGGCAACTATCTGCATCTTTAGGCACCTATATACCTTTTAAAAACCTGGCCCTTAAATACATACTTGACTTTAAGCCACGTTCATCACCTTGCAGAATCAGACCAATAGCCAAAAATACTTAGGCAGGGAGCAGAAAAATTCTTAACTGAATGGAAAGAACTTAAGAGTTGATGTTAGTGATCAGACATGAAGACTGATTACAGTAAACATGAGTATTTTCTAAATATAATTCATTTATTCAACTAATTTAAAATACCACTGAAGTGAGATGAATTTCTCTAAATATTTTATCAGGGAAAAGCTACAAGTCTCCTCAGACACTTCTATAATACTGTCTAATGACTGCAAAAATATATTGTACTAGAACAAAGAAAGTAGATGCCTTGTCTTAAACTAGGTTAATTCATAAAACAGTCCCAATCCTGCCAAGAAAGGTCTGTTTTTCCTTCTCTGAACTTATCATACAGGAAGAGACAGATTTCCAAATACAGAATGTGGCCAGTAGATAAATTATACCTCATGGTGTTTCTGGGATTGAGACTGTATGAGCCTTGCAATCATCCAAAAGACTTACCAATGCTGTCATCTTATTTTTTTTCCCCCCAATAAAATTTCTGGCTGTTATCTCACTACACATTTTAGGCCACCTTACTGACTCTGGCAACTCACTCCCTACTGACCCCAGCCACTAGGCCTTATGATCCTGGTCTAAGGGTGAACCTGTGGACTCTAACCAGTAGGCTTTATTGCCCCACAGTGAACCCACTGACTCTGGCTGTAAGGTCACACTACCCTGGCACTGGGACTGGCCAGGGAGATTTAAGCATGGGCCAACAATGACCCACCTCCTCACCAAAAGTGGAAAGGATGACAGATCCTTATATTTAAAATGAGTTTCTATTGCAAGCACTCTAATTTTCAAGAACTGCTGTGTGGCAAGTCGAGTGGAGTGCGGCTACACTTAGAAATTAAGTCGACTTAAGCTTGCTTAAATCGACTTAATTTAATCTGCGTCCACACTACATTTTCCTTAAGTCGACTTAAGGAAAAATAAAGTCGACTTTATAAAACCTCGTTTAAAGTCGACTTTACTGGTTTTAGAAAGTCGACTTAGCCAGTGTGGACGTGGAGTAACCCTAAGTCGACTTTAAGTCAACTTAGGGGGCTTTAGGGCTTCTCCACTGCCCTCCCTGCCAGGGTGGCTAGCACAGCCACAGCCTGGCATGCCCTGCCCACCCTGCCCCTATGTCTTGCCAGGGTCCCTGTCAGGCTCAGCCCCCATTGTACCAAGGTACAATGGGACAAATGCTGAGCCCCCTGGCACTTGGCAAGGGGTGCCCCCTGCCACCGTGGACCTGTCGCAGGTCCACCTAGCCCCTACAAGTCAACGCAGGCATCCAGTGTGGATGCTCTAGGTCGATTTGGCAGGGTCCCCTCTAAGTCGACTTAATTTTTGAATGTGGACATGCTAAGTCGACTTAAATTAACAAGTGTAGACACAGCCGTGGAGTCCAAGATACTAGGAAACAACTTCAAACATTAGGACGTAAGCTCTCTGATTTATATTGTTGCCCATTCATTTAACTCTCACCATTTATTTACAGGTGTGCTGCAATAATCTCTATTTTTAAAGCTTTATTTCTTTCCATAAGAACTTGTAACTTGAAATTAAGGGAAAAAATGTCAGTAAATTTAAGCACTGCTGCTATATATTTGTTTATGGGATTTTGGCCTATGTAGGGATGGCTAGATCTGGCCCTATTTATTTATTTCAAGTTTCTTCTTTCAGCTGTCTGCCAGCAAATAATAAATTCACTTGGCAAAAATTTGTCATCTTTATTAAGTCAACAAAATGCAAACCTAAAAGAGAAGATGGGCAGAAAATTCTGTTTTCCTGAAATCAATAAGAATCCATCTCCCTAATCCCTTTTTTATTCCTGGCTATAGTGATTTTTCTTGACTGATTCATGGAGAGCACTGATTTAAATAATCTGTCTTGCATAGGTATCTTTTTCATTCTCATCCCTTTCAACTAATACAAAATAATCTCTTTAAAGTCTATTTCCTGGATAGATCTTTCATAAAATGACTACCATTTATTTGCACTTTAACAGTGCCTTTCATTGTGCTTTTAAAAACTATTAGTTACTTTGTTGATTTATGTGTTGCAATAGTGACATCAAAATGCTAACAAGACTGTTTGTGCTTACAATACACACACTTCCAAAATACATGTATACGTCTACCTTACTACTTCGCTGTCTCTTACAGAATTACCTTATAGAATTCAATATAAAATTATGCCTTTCCATAGGGTTTTTGATCCTTTGTCTAGAATTTAGTAGAGAACTATATCCCTGGATTTAAAATTTTATAGGAGGTTAAAGTATGTGTAGAAAGCATATCATACTCTGTTAAATTCCATAGAATCACTTCTGCGGAACCTTATTTTGTAAATCTCTCCTACATTCTATAGCATTTTCCCAAAAGTGGTCATTCAAAAATAAATTCCAGGTTACTGTGAAAATGTTTCAAGTCTTTCTTTAATTTTTCGGGGAAAAAATAAACCCATTTCATAAAGCCAAAGATTTTCAATTTAAAATGTTAATATTAAATAATATAAAAATAACAGGATTTACCTACCTAAACTAAAGAGCACCAAGAATTTGAGAGACACGAATTCTCGTAGATCAAACTGCAGGGAACGAAGCTTTGCTACTAGCTCCTGTGCATGACTCATGAGATTGTTGAGGGTGGCTCCAGCTTGTGACGCTATTACTGAATAATCCACCTGTAAAAGAAGGTCACATTTCTGTAAGATTATCACAGCCAAATACAGTGAGTGTCCCGCTGGAGATTCTCAAGATATCTTATGCATGTGAGTTACGCTAGGAAGTACAACATTTTACTTTAAACTTAAAATAATTATAAAACCTACTCTTGTACAGCATTATTTTTTTCAAATATTATTGGTGTAAAGCCTGTGAGTTCATGGTATGGGCCAACTTTTTTTGAGTACTGGTTTATCTGAATTAAAAGACAAAATATTTTTATATGACCACTATGTATAATCATAATTGTGTGTGTGTCCCCCATCTGTTTGTTGTATCCAACTGTTGTCTCATCCTATACTGGTCTTAGACTGTAATTGTAAGATCCTTCAGGGAGGGACTGTGTTTTCATTGATCAGGTACACTTAATGCTGTTACAAAAATAATACCAACTTGGAGCATGATTCTAGGGGGTGAAACCTTGGCTCCACTAAAGTCAATGGGAATTTTGCCAAGGCTTTCCCCACAGGATTAAAAAAGATAACGGCACTTAAATATAATGAGTAATGCCTTTCCACATTCAGGGGCCATTTTGGCCAATTTCACGGTCATAGGGTTTTAAAATAGTCAATTTCATGGTTTCAAGATGTTTACATATTAAATTTCACCATGTTGTAACTGTGGAGGTCCTGATCCAAAAGGAGGTTGTGGGGGATTGTGGGATTGCCACCCTTACTTCTGCGCTGCTGCTGGTGAGAGAACTGTCTTCAGTGCTGGGTGGCCAGTGAGCAGCATTTGCTGGCCAGGTGCCCAGCTCTAAAGCCAGCATGCCCGCCAGCAGCAGCAACACAGAGTGAGGGTTGCAGGATATGGGGTGGGGGTCTTCATTTTTTGGGGAGGGCAGGGTCAGCCTTGTGAGTGAGTGACTGCCCAGGACTCCATGGTCAGTAAGGTGCCATAGTCTCTCCCACAGCCAGCACAAGCCCCCTTCAATGCCTGAGCACTCGGCCTGGAGGCCGGAAGGTATAAGACTGGGGATCTCAGCTGTTAGTCCCAACAGGACTGTGGAGGTACAGGACTTCCTCATCCCTGCAAGGGACTGCTCCCAGAGTTGGGTCAAACTAGGGTGACTAAATAGCAAGTGTGAAAAATTGGGGTGGGGTGAGAGGACATCGGAGCCTATATAAGGCAAAGCCCTGAGTACTGGGACTATCCCTCTAAAACTGGGACATCTCCAAACCTTAGGTCAGACCCACCTTTGGGAACCTCCCCCAGCTGCAGGAAGCTCTGCGACTTTGCTGCCTTCAAAGTCATACATTGCCCCATGCACTGCAATGTCCAATTGTGCAGGAAATATTCAAACATTTGAATGCACCTCAAGACTATCCCTGCCCTTAATTCAGCAACACACTGAAGTCACACAACTTGCTTTATTTGGGCCCCTGTGAGATGGGTATTATTACCCTCTTTTTAGTGACAATAGTGAATTTAGAACCCAGGAGTCTCAAACTTGAAACCCCATGCGCTTGCCTCTGGGCCAAGCTGCAGCTCAACAAAATGTATATATTTTTTTTCAGTAAACAAAAAATTGTATTGTAAACAGATCTGTCAGAAGACTAATTTTGTAGTGGTGACATGACAGTCAATACTTACTGCTGTGACATTGCTCACAGCAAAATAATCTAATATACAACTTAATTTCCCCTTTTGTAATTGTACTGCTTTGTTGGGGGGGACGAGGAGGAGGGAATCACTGTACCAATTTCAGATTCTTCCTGGGTGCAACTGTGATCACTTCATAATAATAAGTTAAGATGTTTGGATGGATTTCAAAAATATCACTGGCCTTACTGCTGTGATTATACCATAATGGAATAACCTAATAGGTGTCTGAATGTCCCACCTTCCCCCTACTGGAGAGCTCTTAGGCAACCAGTTACTCTTTCAGGTGCATTTAATATTTGCAGCACCAGCAAATATGTCTGGGAGGCAAGTCCTCATCTGCCACTCACCAAGAGCAGACTGTATTAAATTTTTATATTTATTGACATTTCATTACCATAATTGACTGCACTTGGTTCTCTAGTAGAAGGCACAGGGCTGCCTCCTAAGCAGGAGAATTGGTCCCTTGAGGAGGATTTGCAATTAAAAACAAAGCAGAATGGATTTTTTTATTGTGTAAATATGATGAGTTGAATTTTCAGCTTTAACTAGAGAATACTGGGTGTACAGAAGCCTTTTTCAAGAGTAAGAAAAATTATGAGTCAGTGGAAAGACGACCCCCAAAGGTGTCAATCAGTTTTTATAAAGTCAACTGTGCATGAAAAAGCTTTAGTTAATATCTATTCTGAAAAATGTGTTCATGTTAAACAGTATATTGTCCTGCCTGTTTTGTCTGTGTGCAGTGTACACAACTAGGTGTGTGGTCAGAGTGGATTTTATTTCTGTGCTGAAACCACATTTACAAGAAATTCACAGATCACCACACTTAATTTGACCGATCCAGCAATCATTCCAAACACACCAAAAAATCTGTTACCCACAGCCAGATTCTCAGATACCACAGAATATGCTCCAATGAGAAAATCTAGGACATGCATATTAACACACTTACAATCAAATGGGCACTCCACCAGAAAAGTAGACTCTATCATGAAAAAGGCCACCTAAAGACCCCAAGAGAACCCACTTCAATACAGAAATAAAACACCCTCCAACCATACATGTCACCTACCACTCCACATTGGAACCCTATAGGTTCAAACAGTTGGAACCCATACTTGATGGAGAGCACATCTGGTAAGAAATTTTTCTTGAACCACCTCTCCTGGCCTTCAAACAACCCTCCAACCTCATCACCAGAAGCAAGTTCCCTATAGAGTAGACCCACCATCTCAAAGCTGCTCCAGACCCTGCCAAAACAACAGATACAAAGCTTGTGGGCATATTGCCACTGTTCTGATGATCAACACATCTTTCAAGATCGATGGGTCCTATATATGCCTATCACAACATCTGGTGTATCTCATCCTAGTGCCCTAAATGCGCCAGTAACAACTATGTAGGTGAAATGAGGCAATCACTATGATCTCAAATGAATTCACACAGAAAAATGATACAAGACAAAAACACCATATCACCAGTGCTTTTACAAAGCATTTGTTCTATATCTGACCACTTGGTTCTCATCCTGAAAGGAAATCTGCACAACGCTTTCAACACAAGAGCCTGGAAGGCTAAATTTATAACTTTGTTAGATATTCAACATCATGGACTGAATGGAGAGACTGGCTTTATGGCTTATTACAGAAATCTATCACCCACTTAACTCCCTTGGTTTTTTTTCTCTCTTTCTCCCGTAGGAGTGGAGAGGTGCTAAAGGGGACACTTCACCTTGAATGGTCCCTTGAAATGTGTTAACTACTTATACTAAACAGTCTGTTCCATCTTGTATTTAGCTGCAATGCTAAAATACCCACGAAATCTTAAGCCCAGAGAAATCTGTTAGTCTTTAAGGTGCCACAGGACTCTTGTTTTTATAAGTGACTTAGGCGCACAAGTCCCATTGAGTTCAATGGGAGTAATGTTAGGCTAATTCTGAGTGCCCTTGAAAATCCCATCTTAAAATTCTAAAAAGTGATGATGTATTTGGCAAAACTTATATAGGAGACCAGTGATCAAGTAATCTCTAGTTGCTGCAGTGTGCTCCTCATGATGAATTCTGGCTGATTCAGCCAAATTTCCACAAGGGATTCCACTGCAATAGAACTCTTCTATACAGATCCCAATACAAATCCTAAAATGTAAAACCGCAATCTGGCTTCTTTCCTGCATTAAGTATAATTCTTTTTAAAAGTTAAATTATATTTAATATCTAGGTAGAAGTGGAGAAAATAAAAGGTAGGAGGGGAAAGCAAATGAGTGGGGATTGAAGTTGAAGTGGTCATATTTGCTGAGTGTTTATGGACAGCGTGCAATACCCAGTCATAGTGTAGTGATTTGAATAATTATTATACTGTCCTTTTTCAATAACTAATGCTTCAGAAGGCTAACAATTGTCCCCAGTCTATTATATTGCCGTGTATAATTATTAAATACCAACTGTACCAATGAAGTTTGCATTCCCTTCAACCAGTGCCAGGAAAGGCATAACTGAGGAATAAAGCTACAGTTATGGATCAATAATTGACCAGCAACTGGACATTCTGACTGGCCGAGATAATTCAATATCAGTTTAGTGACATTGGATTCATATCTAAGGTAGTAAAGTAACTTACTGTTTGGATGTGTTTGGGAAAGAACAAGAAGATGACTTGACATAAGATAGCTACATACCTAAAATATTCTCACAAAGATGTGATACTATGCCGACAGGCAAGGCTTGTATAGAGAAGGATAAGTCATCATTACAATCTCAGTTATGCTTCCATTGTTTGCTGAAGCATGCGAACATATATCTTTCACTGGCAACTACTCTTAGCTTTTATGTAGCTATTAAAGCTCATTTAAAACTTTTCATATATAATTTGCCTCCGTAATGTAGTGTTTTTTCATAAGTATTTGCTTTAGGTTCCTAAATCTACCTTTGTTTTATATAAATTGTTTGGCCCATCATGGACAAAGACAGAAGGCATAGTTAAATCAGTTTGTTATATTAATTAAAATTGTGATGACTTGTACAGTGTAAGACGCCTGTCAATTTAATGTGATACACAATAATAGAAGATAATGAATTAAGTTGCCTGTGAACCTTTCCCTTAGGAGGATGATATTGTGGTTGTTAATTAGCTATAATATGCAAATAGTAAAACTGATAATGCTTCAAAGCTCTTGTATTTGTTTTGTCTAACTTACATTATAAAGACCATGAGCACTTCAAAATAGGGATCACTGCAATTATATATATATATATATGAAACATGACCCAATACAGGAATATGTGTGTGTGTGTATAAGTAACTTTATTTGACTTTGTTATAAAACCTGAAAGTGTAAAAGTAATCTCAAGATGGTGTACAGATGGCAGTTTTAGTCAATTACTTATTTTTCTACAGAAGTAATGACTAAGATCAGGTTCTTCAAATTGTTAAAACGCTAAACATTATGATAAAGTAACATGCAGCATCTGGCTAATTAATTTCCTGCAATCCATTGTTAAAGCTGTCACTCCATACTTTGCTTACCTCATCTTGTTGAAAACTATCACACTCTGCTCAGAGACCTCTTTAAAATTACTATAGGAATTACTGTAATGAATGATCCTCCCCTTGGAGTACAATCTGCATTTATATGTAAAAAATCCAAATCCTTGAGTCTGAATATGCCTGAACTTCAGAGAAGTTTAGATCTAGGATTAGAACTTTCTACTTTTGTGAGTGGCTGCACAGAAGCCTTAATGTCACATTCAATCACTATTTTCCTATTGACAGAGAGTGAGGAGGTACTTTTAACACAAAGGATTTAACACTTTCTTTTTCATTCCCTCTACCCCTTCTCAAAGGCCTGTTATTGTTTCCAATCACTTTTCACCAGAGGAAGGCTGGTCATGCTCACTCTGGAAACCATCAGTGTCACTATTTCAGTTGCCCTGAGGGGTTCCTAGAAAGGACATAGTGTCTCCTCCCTTCAGGTACTGATTATACTGCTTTTGAGTTGCTCCTATTACTTGTTGGTTTTAGAACTTGAAACCTGATATGGGACCTATACTGGGACCATCTTTGTGGTGCTGCTACCAGACTGCCAGGCCATTAGCTCACTATGGGGAAATGTCCCTCTTTCTCTTTCTGGAAAGACTGTGGCCAAGTCTATATTCTGGTTCAACTGAGCTCAGTCAAGTCCATACTCTGGTTCAACTGAGCTCAGTCAAGACCTGCTCCATTGATCTGGAGTTTGACTCAGTAAGTCCACCCCTGTAAGAAGAGTAGTGTTGAGTTGAAGAGATGGCATTTCCCTTCAACTCAACGCAGTGGAGCCACCAAGATAAGTGAGAGTTGGAGAACTGAAGGGAAATACACAAATTATTTTATGTAGCTTGCGTATCTTCCTTCGACTACTGCTGAAAACGGCGGCAGTGTAGACCAGGCCTGTATTAAAGAATCAGATAGGAAAACATTTCCCAAGAAAGGGTCCAAGTGTTAAAACTGTATAAACCTCAGCAATTTTGATTGACAGGGATTCATAGTGTTCTCCTTGCTGTGAGGATCCTCATCCCTATGTATTTTTTTGAGTTTTAGATTCAAACTCAAAATCTCAATAGAAAACTGGCTTTGCACTGAACGCACAACATAGCAAAGCCTCCTGAGCAGATGCTAATTGGGCCAAGATTGCTCAAAACTAGGCGCAAAATTACTTGAAAGGTTCAGGAGCCCAGGTAAACCTTTCGATAAACCTGAATTTGACATCTGTGATTATGCCTGCAGTCTGGTTAGTTTCATGTAATTTGAGGCGTCACGGTGAACTTTCAGTACCGCTAGAATGAACACAAACCATTTCATCATAAGTGGTGAGAGAGTATTAATAACAAACCTAGCACTGTTTTAAATATGTGAAGTAACACTTTCTTTTTTCATTCTCTTTTGATCAGAGGTTATTAGATTAGGTGAGACTTGTACAAGCCTGAATGCAAGAGGACAATAAACTCAGCAGCAAAGCAGTTGTTGCTCAGTACCGTTTGTATTCACCTTGACCCAAACCCTGCAGCCATTGCCTGTGTAAGGAATTCAGGATTTAGCTGCTTATGCACAAGTTTATACTGGATGGTCTATGCATTGAAACTGTGTTTTAATCTACACCATAAGCTGCACTGACTCTAATGTGTTCTTGTTGCAAAGTTAGCAAAAAAGAAATACCATATTATTGTTTGAAAGCTCTTTTGGAGTGTGCTGGTTGATGACCATATGTTAGTACAACTTCATGTGAAAACTAACATCATTACACTATGCCTCCATTATAAAAGTCAAGGGTAATGATAATTTTGTTAAGAAGTTTTGAGACATACTGGTTGTGGATTACATTACACTAATAAACAATGGGTGGAATACACTCCTATACAGAGGACCAAAATAAGAACTATTTGTTGCTTAATTCTTACTTCAACCCTTAAAATTTCTTACTCTAATATTAGCTGAGTGCAAAACAAAATTCCGTATCTTTAACACAGCAAGCTGGACCTATGGTATTAGTTTGAAAGATCCAGCTAAGCACATGGGATGGACAAATTCAGATTCTGCAATACAAGAAAAAATTAACACAAAATATATATCAGATACTATTGAATGGAACTGGAGTTTATAATTGAAATGCCCCATGGAATGAAAAAGTGATTAAGAGTAGGACATAAATAAAACATCAAAGAACACTGGAGTACTTTTTTTCAACTCAAGAAGCAATAATTTCCCATTTTTTATCATATAAAACTATAGTTTATGTATATACTTGTAGCCCTTCTTTACAAAATGGAGAAAGAGAAGAACAATTTACTTCTGTCCCTTCTTTAACAGCTCCTTTTTTTTCTCTCCCTACAACTCCTTCCTCTGTGCTCCTGTAATTTTATTTAGGTGTTGCTGCCATGGGACTGCTTCTGAAATGGATTCCTCTTTCTCATGAAGTTGCGTGTAGCCAGCACCTGGAAAGCTCAGCTGTGGCCCCCGACTGTCTCCATCAACAACGGAACCATGTGCACGTATGACCAATGTGAGTCTTGCGAAAAACTGGGTCTCCAAGGGCCCTGGCTATATGGCTGAGCTGGAATCAGTGTCCATCAGAGATTATGGCAGCAACATAAAAAAATTAACCCTACCCCCACAATACCTGGTAGTAACAGGGAGTCGAAAGAAAGCTGCAAAGAGTTCCACCAAGAGGTGGGATCATACCACAATATTCAGATGTTGGTTGAGATTCAGATCTTAACCTACTTAAAAATTGAGGTTGCTTAGATTTAGGATTTCGATTATAGCCTAGCCTCATAAACCCAAATGGGGAGAGAGACTCATGTGATCTGTTTCAGTCAATTGCCAACCAGTCAAATACTGTATTAACAAAAATAATAAAAAAAAATCTCAGTCTGAGTTTCAGGGAAAGTTTTGGATCACTTTTTTTCTCTGAATTTATTTGACTAAATGTGCTGATTTGGGGTAATCTGTCTTTACCATTTTAGGAATTCAGATTGATGCTCTGAAGTTGTTCTTATGAAAATACTATATATTTGATATATCTATGTAAATGTGGCACTCACCATGCGCTGACAGGGTGTGTAGCAGATACACACAGGAGAGGAATTACCTTTATGACTGTCCTCTGACCACATAACAGATGTGCTACAAAGGTTGGCTGATCTAAGGAGGATCAGTTTTCTCCAACCCCTCAATTAGAACTCATATTTAGTGCAATGGAACATCTCAAGAAACATAACAAAGGAACCAGTTGTTGTTGGTGGGACATATAAATTAAAGGGACTCTGAGTGAGAGAGAGTGAGTGAGAGAGAGAAAGATTTGGGGAGAAAAAGAAGAGTCAAGCAATGCTTTCATATTTGGGGGGCCCCTGCTTAGCTGCCAGAACAATCAATGTCAGAGAAAGCAAGCTGACCTAGAGGGAGCAAGAGGCTCCCTGGTTCAGAAGTCAAGCAATGATTTGCAGCAGAATATCCTGAATGTGTCCAGAGGACTCTGACCTTAGCCCAAAGAATGGTCCAAAGTGGTGAAGAAACTGTGGCAGAGAAATGTGTGCAGAATTCATTATGTCTATATAGATGGGTGCATTTCTCATGTTTTTAGAGGAAGAATGATGCTCTTTAGAATTCTCTGCAAAGTCTGTGCTGTGTTATTCCTATCATGTGCCTTAGAAGAGTTGACCTTTGGACTCAGAACACCCACATAACTGGAATTCTGGGAGACTCTGTTTAAGCTACAGAGAAATCTGTGTATGTGTGTTCAGTATTGGTCCCAGGATCTTGGCAATTGGAGAGTTTCAGCTCTCAGGATGGGCTACTAGACAGAAGATCTACATCACAAGAGTGTACCTAGAGAGCCTCAAGCTAGGCAAGATGCGACCTCTGTTAAGACTCCAGAGGCTAAAGCACTCCGTATACAGTAGTTGGATCCCTCACAGCAGTCTGGTGAGTGTCCAGGAGAGGGAGCGCAACTAGATTAGTAACTGTACTAAGTAGACTGCAGAAGTTTTTACTGGAACTGTAAGAGAGAATGTGTGTAAAATCTTGGCAGCCTGGACAATGTATCAAATGGCGCTGCAGTGAAATCAATGAACAGTGAATAATATTCTGCAGTAATTTGTAATGTCTATCCCTTGAATTCTGAATACAAGAAAAATGCAAGAAGATTGTTATGTAGAGAAACCAGCAGGCTAGTGAATAACCTTGGAGAAATTAAAGTTTCTCTTCAACAGGAAATGGTTTGTGGCCCCTATGTACCACATGAAACTTGGAACATGGAAAGCAGTGTGGCAATGATTTACAATGAACTAATACAGTGCAAATCATTCCTGGGTTGTTCTGTTTTGTGAAATTTGGAGAGAAGTAAGATGCACTTGTGCTAGTTTATTTCCTTTTGAAATGGTAATTGCTATTGCTGAGGGGCAGCACTTAATACAGAAAATGAAACGTGCACAGAAAGGAACTCATTTGTGAGAAACTGCTGAGGGATCATAATGATCTGAGAAAGTGCTTTCTTGAAACACACACAAAGGTGTCTCATTTATGAAACTCCAGCCAAATAAATAAATAAAACAAAATCTTCCTGTGCAAGGCCCAGCGCTTGCTGCTGTTCCACTGGCAAGGGTGGGAACGTGCAGCACTCCAGGAGCACCCACAGATACTGTGCTGGAGAGTCAACATCTGTGGAAGGATGTAGAGTGTGCTTCATGTAGCTGGCTGAGTTCTGCTAGCTGGGGTGGAGTTTAGGACGCTTGTTCACCCTGCTCTTCCCATGACCTTTAGAGAAGATTGACATCACTAGCCAGGGGCGTCCTTTCCCTGTGAGAGCTTAATGGCTGTGATTACAACCAGCCCATGAAAAACAAACAAGAACTCTGGTGGCACTTTTAAAGACTAACAAATTTATTTATAGCATGAGCTTCCGCGGGAGAGATCCCACTTTGTCAGACACTTGAAAATGGAAAGAAAACAATACAGGGCCGGATTAAATGGTCTGGAGGCCCCCGGCTGCCCCCCACTCCCTTGTTGAACAGGGGCTGGCCTGCCCCGCTGTGCAGAGCCTGGCCTCTGACTCCAGGCCCCGACTACTTCTTCCCCCCAGTGCCGGCAGGTAGGAGTGCTCTTACTCCTGCGCCGCTGAGCCGGGCGGGTGCTGGATTATCGCAGGGATTTTAGGGGCTGGAGTCCAGGGCCCTCTTTTTGGCCAGGGCCCGGGGATTAAGCCCCTAAAGCCCCTATGATAATTCGGCCCTAAAATAATTTAGAAAGGAGGGATAAATGCAGTGAAGTAAGTGTAATCACAGGATCAGGTCAGTGGGCCATCATTTGTTGTCATTTTGGATCAGAAATCCAATGTACAGACACACACTACCTCTCACTGATACTGTATGTTTTGTTCCATTAAAGTCTGAATGTGTGTTCTACGAATAAGGTTCTCATTTTCATTGTTAAGCCCTTTGTGCTTTTCAAAATTAAAAATGATTTAAAGCTTTCTATTTTATTTAGCTTTGCCCACTATTTTCCTCATTTCATAATTTAGCTCTGTTTTTTGCTGTGTCAGACAGATTATGCCTCTGATGCCTAGAGACAATTAACTTTTTGAGAGACTGTTTAGCAACACTGGGGTATACAATGCTAGCTCCTGAGATTATGTATTACAGGAAAGCTCATGAATTTGTGTGCATTCTTCCTGAAAATGCTCCATCAACCTTTCTCTCTCTTTCAAACAAAAACAAAAACAAACAAAATGCAACTCCAACCTGTTCCAAAGAGCAAGAAACTTTTGAGGTAATAGCTGTAGGTCACCTAGATTTCTGAACCTCAGAACTGACCAGCAATTATCTAGAATAAACTACAATTCTCAAAGGAAAATAATCTTTTATTGCTTAGGCCCAAACCTTAGTTTTTGTCAGAAACTGTCTTAGCCCTAGGAAATAAAACTTCTTGAGAGACACTTCTGATCTACTATCTTTCAATCATAGTGGCATACAAGTAGATTGGAAAAGCAAAGTGCTTATGATTATATCTGCTTCTATAAGTTTAACTGTAATCATTGGACTAGGAACAGAGTGCACAAGTCATTTTATCTACATTATTTGTAGCTCATCTCTCTATTTCAGAACACATGAGTGCTTCTGACCTAGTTAAACTCCTGCTATTCTGAAAATGATTAATAAAAAAACAACACTTCTTGAAGTCTCCACACTCACTTGTTGCCCAGTAACCAGAAGGATAGAGCCTTCTTTCCCATGTACCACTTGCCGATAAATGTGATCTAGAATTAAGAGTTCACTCCAGCAGTTCTGAAGCAGCTTCATTTGGTCATCAACCTGTAAAACAAACAGAAAATTGATAGTACTACTCTGGTAATAACTCTTACAAAACTCAGACTGCGCAGATTGCTGAGGGAGAAGAGGGTAGAGTATCACCCTTTTTAGTTGTCTGGTTAAGATTCAGATTTAATGTTATGAAAACTGAAGTGATGTCAATAATTATTGGTGCCAGAATACTGATATCTCAGAAACACAAATACAAATAGACAGACCTTGCATAATCTATGGTTAAACAGAATATTTACAACTGATTAATTGTTAGAATAAGGTGATCCATGAGCACTAAAAACGAAATTATACTGGACACCTTGTTAAATGCCAACTGACCAGTAGAGACAATTAATTTTATTTTTCCAACTATTACATGCTTATCTAAGGAGACCATCATTCTTTTGTCTGCTCATCCTCTAGCCTGCTGTGTCTCTTCAGGCCTTGATTTCCCTGTCTGCAAAATATAGATGATACTTATTTTCCTTAAAACTGCCAGAGCTCTGAACAGCTCTGTAGAAGACTTGAATATTATGTTGTTATTAGGGTGATGGTCTTTTAAACCGAAGCTTTCACCATGGATTAATAGAAGTTCAATATGTGATCTTGACACACACTTTAAAAGAAGCGATTAAAGAATTTTAGGCTTTTGGGGGGAAAAAACCCACCAACAACCACCCAACATATTTGGAGAGTAGATCTTCTTGGATGCACAGAACAAGCACAGAAAAGACAGTGCGAGTGCAAACTTCTCCAGGTTCCCTGGCACTAAGTCCTGGAGAATCAACAGAAATATATAAAAAACCCAGATGCCTTGATGTGCCCAAATCCAGGGGGTAAGTCTAGTGAAAAGAAAAAGGCTGAGGAAGAAGTAAATCTTGCCTCCATCAGTGGTGATATTACACTGAAAAAGGAAGGATGCTTCCCTTCGTAAGGTAATAGCAGAAGGATATCTGGCACTAGTCTTGATTCTGACCTCCCAAAATATTGTCCTGGCATTAAAACATAGCAATTACAGCAATTATCATCTGAGATTTATATCTGAATCAGAAGAGAGAGCGGAAGAGGCAGAGATTAAAGGAATCTTTCTTCTCCCAATATGAAGAAAAAACATGCAAAATAAATGGTAAGTTTCCTTTGAGTGGCACACCATACTGAATACAGATGGTAAACTGTACCAGTATGACTCTAGGGGGTTCGCAGTGCAGCATACTGAAACCAATATGTTCAGAAATTGATTTCTGAATTTAGGTTCCTAAATTCAAATTTGTACTACTGAATGAAAAAATGCTGAACATGGGAGTTGCTATGTGCTCAGCACTTTTGAAATTCAAGCTATGGATTTAGGTAGATAGGTAAGGCTTTAAAGCCAAAAGTTTTGAAAAACTTAGTTTGAATATACAGGAATGACATAAACTAAGGCAATGCTATGGCATTAGGTACTGGGACCAGTGAAAAGTAATCTTTTTGAGAGAAAAATGCAGAATAGTAGAGATACAGATAGAGTGCACAAAGTCAATGTTTTCCTATAGAAATTGTTCCAGCTGACATAGCCAATACAACACAAATAATCACAGATGTGCATTTTTAATAATATCTGCAGCATTTTTTACAAAATTTTATATATCTGTATTTTTGAAATGTCATCTATGATATTATACATATAATTATGACTGTATAATATCATACATGAAGCTTCAGAAAATTAGTGATGGTTCCTTATTGCCACATTGTTAATCTCATTCCTATACTTAGAACAAATGTTGGGAGAAAAGTATTGTAAACCGTCTAGGGTGTGTGACGGGATGCACATCCGTGCACTCCTAGGACATGATCTGGGTAACTTTTCTGTTCTGTTTTGCAAAGTAATAGTGTGATTTGATGCCAAATGCACTATGCCAGATTCCTCTGTGAATGCTCCGGACATATGCCACGTGATTACCAGGGTGCCATGTCCCCTGCTGCGACAGGTATGTATAGATGTGAAGCATGTTACAGGTTCAGACTCTCAGGACTGTATTTAGCACAGTGGCTGAAGATTTACATGTCAAAGGGAATGCTAATGCCCTCCCCTGCTCAGGTAGAAGTGAAAAGAATCTCACAACAGGACAGTGAGGGGGAGGGGCTGTCAGCAGTTCGTTAAAACAAAGACACAGAGATTGTGAGGGGAGGGAGAAGCTGCAGGCTTTCGGCCTGAGAAGACACCATCTTGCAACCAACTTCAAGCAAGATCGGGGCCCTGCCTGAGAACAGGCAGAGAATGGCTGTAAAACATCAAACAGCCGAACACCATGCGCATAATCTTGGACTTTGAGGTCAGTTTAGGTAGAGATTTTAGAGTAGTATGCGGTTTATACTTTTTATTTGATAGTGGTCACCCAGCAGAGTGGGGTGAATTGGGGTTCAGGAGTGGGGTTCAAGTGGTCATAGCAGCACACCAGACTGGATTTGGGGAGCAGCCTGTCACAGGGTGCGTCTACACTTGTAAATTAAGTCGACTTAAGCTTGCTTAAGTCGACTTAATTTACCCTGTGTCTACACTACAGTTTCCTTAATTCAACTTAAGCAAGTTGCCTAAGTCGACTTAAGGAAAATAAAGTCGACTTTATTAAACCTCCTTTTAGTTCGACTTAAGGCTTAAGTCAACTTTTTAAAGTCAACTTAAGCCAGAGTACACCTGGAGTAGCCCTAAGTCGATTTAGGGCTACTCCAGGACTCCTCCACTGCCCTCCTTGCCGGGGGGGGCAGGGCACCGGGGGAGCCTGGCATGCCCCTCCACAAGGCAGGGCAGAGCCCTGCCCACCCTGCCTCTATGCCCTGCCAGGGTCCCTGTCCCCCTTTGCCCCATTGTACCCTGGTACAATGGGGCAAAGGCTGAGCCCCTGGCACTGGGCAAGGGGTGCCCCTCCCTGCCCCCGTAGACCTGCCCTAGGTCCCCCTAGCCCCTAGAAGTCGACCTAGGCATCCAGTGTGGATGCTCTAGGTTGACTTTGTAAGTTCCCCCCTAAGTCGACTTTAAATTTAGGTGTAGACATGCTAAGTCGACTTAGTTAAGTCGATTTAGCTAAAGTCGACCTACATTTACAAGTGTAGACATAGCCCTAGAGAATAATGGAACTATACTATCTTTATTAATGCTTAAGAAAAGTTTGGTCAAGTTAAAAGCTTATGAAGAATTGCAGTTCACATATGCTCAGTACAGACCTTTCAAACTTTTAATAGCTAAATTTCCTGAAGATTCCATCTGCATTAGGCATTCTCCAACCTGGTGTTGAGTAGGGAATTGCAATTGCGATATTAGGCTGTTGCTGATCATGTCATGTCTGAATCTAGGTATGTGAACTGAGAGCAGGGAAAATATCTATTCCGCTCTCAGTGATTCCTCTTTCAGGCACACAAGAAATTATACACAAAATCAACATTAAAAGAATATTATTAAAGTTACAAATTCAGAAATGCCAGAACTCAGGTTACTTGTGTAACCTTAATTTGACCCCTTGTGCATACGCATTTTGACACAGCATTTAATTACACGATCACATACCATTTTTTCCACAGGAAGCTACCTCATTCAGTGCACAAAATGGACCTGCTTTAGAGATGAATGAGAGTTCTGTAGTCAAGAAAAAGTTGACTGTAGGACTCTTGGTTCTATAAAATAGTATGTGATCATGTGATTAAGGACTGTATCATGATGCATTCGCACAAGGGTGACAAACTAGGGTTGCAGAGGCCACCTTAATTCTGGCATTTCCTAACTTCTTGTTGATTAGAAGATTAGAAAATCAGAAAGAGTCCAGCAGACGGCAACGAAAATGATTAAGGGTCTGGGGCACATGACTTATGAGGAGGGACTGAAGGAACTAGGTCTATTTAGTCTGCAGAAGAGAAGACTGAGGGGGGATTTGATAGCAACATTCAACTACCTGAAGGGGTGCTCCAGAGAGGAGGGAGCTAGGCTGTTCTCAGTACTAACAGAGAACAGAACAAGTAGCAATGGTTTCACGTTGCAGCTGGGGAGGTCGAAGTTGGATATCAGGAAAAACTTTCTCACTAGGAGGGTGGTGAAGCATTGGAATGGATTACCTAGGGAGGTGGTGGAATCTCCTTCTTTGGAAATATTTAAGGCCCAGCTGGACAGAACCCTGGCTGGGATGATTTAATGGGAGTGGTCCTTCTTTTAGCAGGGGGTTGGACTAGATGACCTCATGAGAATCCAACCCTAAGATTCTATGGGTGCATCTACACTTACAAGTTAGGTCGACTTAAGGAGGCTTAAGTCGACCTAAACTACTCTGCGTCCACACTGGGCTTTCCTTAAGTCAACTTAAGCATTTCCTTAGGTAGACTTAACAACACCGCATTTTAGGTCGATTTAATGCTTATGTCGACCTTATTAGATTGACTTAAACCAGTGTGGATGGGGTTTAGCGCCTAAATCAACCTTATTAAGTCGACTTAAAGTGTTAAGTTGACTTAATAAGGTAAAAAAGAGCTGTCTACACTAGAAAAGATAAGTCGACTTTTGTTAAGTCAACTTAATAAGGTCAACTTTAAGTCAACTTAAAGTCGACTTTATTAAGTCGACTTAACTTTTCTAGTGTAGACATAGCCTATGATTCTAGGATTCTGAGTGCCTGACTTTGCGACCTTACTGTCCTTCTAGCATGGCTTTTATGTCATTTAAAATGTGTTAAAAGACACCTGTCTGTCTTAATCACAATCATAGTGTGCAAGCCAAGTTACTTCCTGAATACTCAAATATCACCTACAATTCACATATCCATTGGCAATAGGGAAGGAGGTGAGAAAGAGGAGTGGACTCAGTAGATGGGTATATTACTAATCAAAGTGAAGCTGGAGTGATCACAAAATCCACTTTGCTCTGTCCCAAAGCAGTGTGTGGCCATGATCATTCATTTCTGTTCAGACCCCAAGAGCAAGGCTGAATACAAATTAAAAATCTTTCTTTTCTTCTGCCCACAACATGTAGTTGACACGCCCACCATTTCAATCAAGCAACAAGTTAGCTGGAGAGAGGACTGTAAACTACCACATTCACACACTCCCCCAAAAGACTATGTGGCCATCTTCACAGCAACCCACCCTCCTATCTATCCTGACAGCAGTGAGTCTTAGAGCCTGGGACAATTGATTCTGGCTCATGGAGCTAAACATAGAGACCAAGCTCCAGCCAATGAGTATCTGGAATGTTAGGAAATGTCTATGCTACCATTTTTAGCCCCATAGCCCAGGCCCCATGAACCTGAGTCAATTGACAGGGGCTCTGAGACTCATGGCCACGAGTGTTCTTTTGCTGTGTAGACATACCCTATGGGCCAGTTTTTAAGTAAAAGGAGTGACTTGGAATTTACAGTAGCATAACTATGTTCAGAATTTGCCACTATCATTTGAATACCTGAAACTCAACTTTGTGGTAATTTTGCTGTAGTCTACTTTGTACAACAAAATCATTTAAACCACGCTCAACATATAATAATCTCAAACATAATTTGCAGTTCACACATTTAGTCTGTCTCTAACTCTACTTACAGTATAATAAAACAATCTCTGAGAGTTTAAACATACAGTCTTCATGAGTAACAACTGATAACTGGATAAGAGGCCAAACACATGACTACATTAATGCAACAGTTCATAGAATATACTTACAAAAATACAAATAAAAATAAAATCTGACTCAGTCACAGGCAGCAACATTTCTGAACAAACTACACTTTGCATTTTTGGTTTTAGAAGGACCCAACAGTAGCCAACACGATATCAAAGCTTACCTCCCAAGTTTTTAATCATCTCATTACAAAATTGGTGCTGGGAAAGCATTGTGAGATGGCAAATTCACAGTAAAATCCATGTTTTCATGTAGTCTGCTCCTGCTGTTGTACAAGATTCATAAAACTAGCACCATTGAACATTTGCCAGTAGCTCACAAAATCTGCACTACTTTATTTTAATGAGCAAGGACGCATAAAATCAGCAGAGACAAAGCAAAATACATATGCACAAATTAGTGCAGGCTTGAGAGAACCTAACTAATGCATCTCTTTTGACATATACCAGAAAGGCCGGTAGAGCAGCAGAATGCTGTACCGTTTCCATTAGAAGGATACAGAGATTAATTACAAGGTGATGGTGTTCTACTGCAACTTCCAAGAAGTGATCATTTATGGAATATTCCTGTAAAGTTTTGTAAACAGGGAAGAGCCACCTATAATATTGGTGTTAATAAAGTATAAGCGAAATAAATTGAACCCTGTAAACCACGTCTGAAAAAAACATGGTAAGACAAGATGATTGATGGATCAATGATATATGGACCTATAAACAGAGTTAAGTAGGTACTGGTATATAAAGTTTAAAAAAAATTGCACAGTTAAGCCATATGGATCTTACTGCTTCTAAGAGTATATTAAGAGTCAAGTTATCTGTACATATCACCAGCATAACAAAAATCAATCCGGGGCTAAAGCAAGTAAGTGTCACTAGCATGTAGGTGTACCAGTCTCAAATTCTGGTGGCCTAATAAGGGAAGTGGATTCCTATGGTGAGAGAGGTCTTCTGCTGAAAAAGCCATACTGCTCATTTGGCCAGCTTTAATCCTAAGAATCAACAGCAAAAACATGCCAGCAAATTTTAACAAAAACAGTGGGCTAAAAGGTAAGAGACTGCATCTTAAATAACTGGGTCCCAGACTGTTCAGGAGTTTAAATATCATCAACATCATCAGGAATCATATTTGGAAGTGAATCAGAAACCATTGTGTAGATGTGCACTATCAGATGAGACGAGAGAAGACACACAGAAGAAGGTCGAAATCAGGTAAAACCTTGAAGGCAAGCATGATAGACTTGTACTAGATGTAGACTTGAAGGATTCAGGTATGTGTGTGATGTGATCGGAGTGATGAGTGAGCAAGATGATCTGACCATAGAGGAGGATACAGTAATTAGAATGAGCCATGGCCAAAGTACGGACCTGTGCAGTGTCTCCTCTCCTTGGCATGGAAGTGGGGGACACACGTGGGGGAAGAAGCTAGAACATCTTTCCAACAGAGCAAGTTTATGCATTGGTTTAGGTGGGGGAGGAAGAGAGCCAGCTATCCTTTGACTTCAGGCTTAAAGTTAAGGGGGAGGAGACAATATGCTGAGGAAGTCCTTGGTGTCTTCTGGTGACTGGATTCCTAGGAGTGAAGCAAGGCAATAGAAGTTCAAAGTGAGAAAAGAGTTCTAGGAGTTTAAAAGTTCCAATAAATTCAGCTCAACCCCTATCCATGTCATGTCCTTGAAAGCCCTGTTTAGAAGTGAAGACAAAGAGTGAGAGAAGTGAGAGCCAGCCATAACCTTGTGTCTCCCATGCTTCTAGGACTATTTCTATCATCTTCTATAAGTAGAGAGAAATACTTAGTTGTTGTCACAAATGCCGACTACTCTGTCTATTTGATGCTTCTCTGGTGGTGGTGGTGGTGGTGGGGGAATCAATACATTTGACAACAAAATATGAACATTATGAAGAAATCTCCTGGAATGTAGGATAGTAAAAGAAAAACATAGTCAGCTTAACAGTGGGCTTAGTTTTAGCACTGATTTGCATGTGGAACTTCCATTGATGGGTGTTCAGCCTGTCTGCTAATGGCATGATACAACCCTGTACTTGCAATTAAGGACTTAAGTTTTTCATTTCAAAACTGGCTTCAAACTTGTTCAGTAAAATTAAGATTGTTGACAAGTATCCAACATATTATAGTTATCCTAATAACTATTATTAGAAAACAGGCATGCATGACAAATATATTGAACTATAACTACCCATGATTTCTTTCACGTGGTATAAAGCACATGAAAAGGGTCCAGTATAGGATATTTTTGTGTGTGGTCTGATTCTGAGCATTGTGGCATCATGGTACCTCTTCAAATCAGATCTATTTGAGGATTTCTGCTCAACTGGAGCCCAATTCTTTCCCAAAGAAATGAATGGGAATTTGTCATCGACTTCAGTTGAGCAGGAGCAGTTCCTTGTTAGTAATGCAATACATAACATATGCTTATCAATTTTAGTCAAAGGAAGGACTTATCTCAAAAATGTTGGTTACGCATCATAAAAACAATCTATGCCAGTATTATAGATGAGGGAGGCTAGTGCAATACAACAGTAGTATTGTTGGACAGTGTATACTTCCCACAGCAGAGAATGTTAATCATTAGAAACTTTTATTTTCTCTGAAGAAGAATGCTGAAGCTGGCAAACAGTAAAATGAAGAAAAATGTGTCTGTTCAGCTGAAATGCACTCTAGCCGTATCAAAACCACACCGAATCTTTCTTTTTTAGAAAAGTGCTTCACAACACTTATCATATTGTAATCAACAACTGCAGCTCTGTTTCAGTTTTCCACTTGAAGAAGTGTTTTCCAACAGGAACCTGATGAATTACCTGTTATGAATTTTCAGGTATTACATGTTTTTGTGCACTGCTTAAAGTTCTATATTTAACTCATAATTATTATTGCAGTTTTCCTCATTTTACAGCTCTTTTTTTCTGAGGATCCTTTCTCATGCAAACCTAAGTTGCTTATTAATTTGCTTGAACTGCCAATATATTTTTGTGATCTATTGCTAGTAAAAATTCATCAGGATATCTAATGACTGAAATTAAAATCTAATGATTGAAATTGACATGATAAAAATGTTGTAAATGTTGGATTTGGTTGAATTGTTTTTACTTATGTTCTAAAAGTCAGGAAATAACTTGAAACATTCATATCAAAATGCTACTTTTTAATTCTACGGCCATTGAATAACCATTTCCCAGTGAATCTAAAGTGAATAATCATCTGTCTGAACTATTTAGCCTGAAGCATAGATGTTCAAGGGATAATGGAACTTTCAAGAATGGTTTGGAGAGCACTCAAAAATTATTACAGATATATAGCTAAAGCAGTTATTACATTTTCTTATGTTATGGTGAAGCAGATCCCCCAAACCAAAATTTTAGAAGATAACTGCACTCTAAGAGCCAATTGAATGCAAACATAGCTCACAGAGTGTTACACAGGTGGGGAGGGGTTTGGTAGATCCTAATGGGTCATTGGTAACAATGAAAAGCTCTTGCACATAGTGTTGTCTTCTGAATGCAGGGTGTAACAGTCTGTGTTTTTAAAGAAAAATGCAAATAACTTTCTGAAGCAGTGAACAGTGTTATAAAGTTTCATGATTATCCATAAGCTCAGCAATAAAGTGCTACAAAGTCCAAGAAAAAATGATTTAATATTAATTCTGATTGTCCCAGTGGTTCTACTTCATACTGTAGTAGAAACCTAGCACCAATGCAAGTGCCTCTTTCTAATTAAGAGAGAGAAAATACGTTTATAAACTAGGACCAATTCGTCATTGCCCTTCACCTATTCTACTTATACCAGTGCTGAGTGGGTATCAAATCCATTCTGATTTTGTTGTATATGTGTCCACTTGGCTATGCTGTGAATGGTGCCATCTGTTGTAGGTCAATGGTGAATCTGACCCTGGATCGTCTTAGGTGAGTAATGCCTATTCAATGTATTTCACTTCTAATGGATGTACTCATTAACTGTACATTTTATCATGATTTCTGTATGCCATTTGCTGCTCATTTATGGCATACATAGGTGGCTTTATAGAGAGTTTTACATATTTTTTTTTTTAAACATTTGGAATATCAAGCACTGGCTTCCCCCTCTCAGTCTGTGCAGGACTTAGAGGGTCACATTACAGTTAGAGATTCACACCTATACTATATCTTCCCCATCATCCCCTGAACTTGCAGAAAGGGGAACATGAGGCTAACATCCTTTCCCAAGCCACCCTTGCTCCAGAGGTTGTATCAGAGAGATATATGGTGCTTTTTGTTTAGCAAGACCTGATCACATTGTTTCCACTGTGCTCCCAGCTATCAACCCTGTGGAATGAGACACAGGACAAAGGAATAGATAGACCTTAGGACTGGAACTGGGGGGTGGGGTGGGATGGGGGTGAAGTCTAAATGTTTCATTTCAACATTTAAAAAATGAAACATTTTGATTTAAAATTATATTTTGTTTCAAAATTTCCTTTGGTTTTATTTAAAATAGGAATAAAAAATGCTCAACATGAAAAAAAAATATTTTGCGTTAAATTATTTTTTTTGTCTTTTCAATACACTGAGAATTGGAAACAAAATTAATTTGAAATTGACCTGAAATGAATTTTTTTTTTCTTCAGAATTCCCAGCAAACCAATTCCCAGCTCTACCTAGGACTCTCACAGGGTAAAGCAGAGCTCTCATCATTGACCATTCTACTAAACTAAGCACTGTCTTTTGATCATTCAAACTCTTGCTACTGTTCTTAAAAGGCATGGAAAAATAATACATATAGTCAGCTGCAATGTATTGGGCTCTTGTATAGAAGCTCAGTGTTTCAACTTTGCATTTTTATAAAGCTGTGTTTGAGTATCAAATGTTCACTTTAATAATCTAGGGGATTGTTTCCTCCTCTTGCACAGGCAGAAAGGAAGAAATTGGGTGGAAGGGACTGTGCAAGGAGAGAACAATAGCTCTGCGGCATGCTCCCTTCTTGTTGATCCATGAAAACCTACACCTGGGATCACTCTGAAATAGGGGCTCCAATGGTTGAGCAGTGGTTGAGCAGCGAGAGACTGACGGGGTGTAGCAATTGCTAAACTGCAAGCTTATTTCCCAAACTAGCAGAAATACTGGCACTGATAGCACACCATTCATGTGGTCCCCTTGTCTAGGAGGAGTACAGTACAGGGGTATGTCTACACTAGAAAAAGTTAAGTCAACTTTGTTAAGTCGACTTAATAAGGTTGGCTTTAAATTGACTTAACAAAGTGGACTAAGTCAACTTAAAGTTAAGTCGACTTAGTCCACTTCGTTAAGTCGACCTAACTGCCCTTAAGTCAACTTAATAAAGTCGACTTAAGGGTTACTCTCCGTCCACACTGTCCTTAAGTTGACCTAATGGGTGATTGTTATTGGGTCGACTTAAGCTTTCATTATGTCGATTTAAGGAATTTCTTAAGTCGACTTAATGAAAGTCCAGTGTAGACATGGAGTAATTTAGGTTGACTTAAGGGTCCTTAAGTTGACCTAAATTGCTAGTGTAGACATATCCGAGGGAAGCATATGTAAGGGCACCATCCTGCCAAAAGGGGCCCTGGAGAGTAGCAAATGGCAACTGGACTGCAGAGCTGGGACTTCTGTTTCTCATGGATCCTCAGAATCGGCATGAGTTGGAGATTGTACCTCTCTTTGAAAGGTAAACAAAAGTTCTTATCATGCTGGGGAACCCACAAATGATTTAAAATGAGGTCATATCTGTATATTTATACTATATAATGCATCAAATGGAACATTTAAAGTACTTGCATGGGCTTTTCTGAAAAATAGATTTTTCTCTCAGTTACAGTGTTAGAGTGTATGTAGATTATTCAGTATCTTGTAGCCAGCATTATTTTTGATGAATTATAAATGTGCATTTCTATGGGGTATTTTTTATTTTTAAAAAAGTTATTTTGAGTTTCAACTGAAAATTCTGCTTACACTGCAGGGACTTTTCTCCATCAAAGTGGCTACAAAGAGAGGTTTAGAGAAAGTGTACTTCCCAACCATGTTTTACTAGGAGGTAAGAAGATGCCTTCTACAGGATCTGATTCATAGGACCAGCTCCTGCAAACTGTTACTCCCATGTGTAACTCTTTTTCCCATGAGTGGCTCTATTGAAATTAGTAAGGCTATGCATAACTGGACCCCATAGTTAGCAAAATCTTGCTAAACACAATGGGTCTGATTCTTATTGCTTTTACACTAATAGACTGGTGTAACTCCATTGACTTCAGTACAAATGAAATCAGAATCAGACCCACAGGGTTTTCTGTTGCCCTCCTGGGGCTGCACTAGTTTACATGATGCAAAATGATGAAGATAGGACAAACCCTGATGAATTTTAAAACCCTGGTGGTGAATTTATTTTGAATATATTGAATTGGCAATTATAAACTACGTTACAACAGCCTTTGATTAAGATCCCTATTGACATCTTTGAGTCACAAGTTCTGCAGCATTATGTAAAAGGATTTCTAGTATTTAAGTTAATCTACTGCTTGGTGATTTATGAGATAGTTATTGAATCGCTTTTCTCATACCTACCCCATTTTTACAGCTGACACTTATTTCACTAGTCTGTAGGTAAAGTTTACCACCTGTATTAGCTCTCATTTGTGAATTTTATGAGAAAACGGCCATATCAGAACCTGAGAGAAATCAAAACAGCATATACAAATGCACTGTTAGTAGTGTGAAGGATTAAAGAGGACCTTAATCCTACTAAGAAGAGAAATTATTTTTTGCAGTAAGAAATAGTCTATTAACATCAACTAAATCTGACATGGAGAACATATTTATCTTTTGTGGTGCAACAGAGACATGCTAACTTCAGAAAGAACCTCTGTCATGGTAATGGACAACGAGAATAACTTCTCTATGCTCTTAGGGTCCTGTACTTTCAAGTGCTGCATGCTCCATAGTGCTGATTTTTGCATACATTACAACACATGAGATGCTTAAATTGGCTCTAATTTAAATTTTGCTATGTGTGTATTCTCCTGTCTATCAGGCTCTGCATCTCTTGATTTCCATGGTTGCTACTCAAGGGGGTGTAGATAATAGGACAGAGGCAAGGAATAAGGGAAAGGAGGTGTAATCTGTCTCACTAAAAAATATCTTCCAAAAACTGGTTTGTACACGATATGCCATGTTCTGTTCTCAGTTAACCAATGCTAATCTACACAAATTACACTGCCTTCAACTGTAATCATGACTTCAATGCAGTTACTATGAAATTACATCAGTAAAAAGGAGAGCAGAATTTTGTCTTGAGTATATGTCACAAATTATTAGACCTTACACCTTAATAGAACACACAAAGAACATAAATATACCGGATGGCATATGCCATTTCTTATGAACACGCGGACCTTAGTTAAAACATTCTTATAGCTTGGAATGGAATGATTTCTTTTTTATAGTTGGTCTATATATTGTACAGGCAATAATGTCTAACTTCTCAGTGGTATGATATAAAATATTTAAAACGTGGATTCCCATAAAGATCCATTAGTGTTGCAACAATACTGTTTATTTCCTTAATTGTAATCAATACATTATATATGAAGCATTATGTTTGACATATGATGATCAAATTTCTATTTTAAGAGTTGTTTAATCTTTGATTGCTTTCTCCACACACTTTGCCTGGGAACCCACTCTGTTTCAAGAATTAAAACACTTTTTTTTCATAGCACCCTAATCTACATGTCTCCCCCCCAACTCTCTTGACAGCGATTCGATCATATAAGGGTACATATTTTCCTCTATGTCCATATATGTGTGTATTTAAAGTAGATGGGCTGCAAAACTTTTCTCTTGGTTATGTGATATAAAATAAGAAACAGAAAGAATAGTGTTTGTATTATGGCTTTAGCAGTCCAGGCTGATGTTACAACACTGCATTGCACCTTTCATACAAATTGTTTCCCAATGCACTTTACAAAGTTAAATAATAGCATATAGCAGAGGGAGAGAGAAGACACATTTTCACTGAGATTTGAAAGGAAATAGCACAATGATGAAATAAAAATATACAAGGAGGTTGTTTTCAGATGTTGGGAGCTGCAGAAGAGAAGGCTCTCACTCTAACAATAACTCAATTGTGTCGTAGGATAGATCAGTGGATAGAAAACAATAGAAAGAGAAATAAACAAGGAGTCCTGCGGCACTTTTAAAGACTAACATTTATTTATTGCACGAGCCTTCGTAGGAGAAAATCCCACTTCATCAGACAGCAAAGGCTCATGCAATAAATAAATTTGTTAGTCTTTAAAAGTGCCACGGGACTCCTTGTTTGTTTTGCTGACCAAGACTAGCATGGCTACTCCTTTGGAAATAGAAAGAGAGCTCAGGAAGTGTGCTGAGTTGGAGACACTAAAGCAAAGGAAACTGAAATAGCCCACGGAAGAGTAGATAATGGCATGGAGGGTGTTCAGAGAAGATCTGGAATGGAGGCAACTTTATACAGCGTCAATGCTTTGCAGAGGTAGTAACAGAAGATGTGGGAGATGGTAAGTTCAGAGTCAAGAATAGCATCAGCATTACAATAGAGGCAAATAAATATCTGTGTCAAGAAGAAAGATAGAGAAGTTGTGCTTAAGGAGCTCCTGTTGCCCAAAATGTCTTCGAGGCAACTGGATTAAGGAAAAAGAGGTCAGAAGGTTGTGCACAGAAGAAGAGGAGGAGAGCAAGGAGCAATCATTAAAGGGGTCAAAATATTGGTACACAAAGGTATCATCAGTGTGAAAATGGAAGCCAAGGCTAGAAGAGAGAAAGGTATAGACAGAAGCAGAACCATGATAGGAAGGAGCAAGACCTGCCTGTGTAGCTTTGGAAACAGCTCCGGAAGATGGCTGCCCTGAGTTCCAGGAGAATGACAAGATAGAAGAAACCACCAGCAGCCAAAATAAGGAGGTTGTTAACTAATGTAGAAGGGATGGGCTCCCATGCTATGGAAAGCAGGGTTGTGGTGGGATTTTAAGAGTGCTGCAGAATATATGTAGAGTGGATTTATGGTAAAAACTAAAGGTATGAAAGTGGGAACATGGACTGTCTGTTACAATTGCCACTAGAGAAGAATAGACATAAGAGTTAACATTATTAATAATATCAGTGCAGGCAATCATATAATACTTTCTCTCCATCTTTTGTATTTGTAAGGCAGCTATCACCTTCCTATTGTTTACCACTTTTCCTTCTCCATAGTGGTATTAAAAATATTCATTAATTAATTAATTTTCTCAATAACCTGAGGCAGAAAAGTACCATTATCTAAATTTTACAGATCAGAAAGCTGAGATGCTGTGTAGTTTCTGCTCTTGCTATAAGTGGAGGTACTCTGATTTTACACCAGTATAAATGAAATCAGATTCTGCACTTTAGATGCTAAATGACTTGATCAAGGTCACATAGCAAGTCAGTGGCAGAAGTAAAATTAGCAAGATCATCTGATGAAAATGGAAGATTTTATATAAAAACACAGAGAAAAGACATTTAACATTATTTTTCAGTGTGGCATCCAGTAAACTTGAGGGTCCTCATCAATGTTCCCTCTAAGGTTTGGCGGCTTGTGTGCAAAATTTTCAAGCCGTGTGCAAAACTTTTTCTGAATAAAATTTTTGTGCAAACTCACACGACAGAAATTATAGGCATTAATTGAAGTTCAAGTGATTGTAAACAGAATTAATTGTGCTTAATTAATTGAATTTGAATGAATTTTGAATTGAAATTTAATTTTTAGAAAGGTTTTTATTTAAAATTAAGTTTTAAAAAGCTTTTTAAAAAGGAAGGAAGGAAGAGAAAGAAAAAAGAGAGAAGGAAGGAAGAAAGAGGAAGACGAGAAGGAAGGAAGGAAGGAACAGGAAGACAAAGAAGAGAAAGAAAAAAGAAGGAAGAGAAAGAAGGAAAGAAAAAGGAAGGCAAACAAGAGAAAGAAGGGAAGAGAAAGGAAGAAAAGAGAGAAGGTAGGAAAAGAAAGGCGGAGAGAAGGAAAGAGAAAGGAAGGCAAAGAAGAGAAGGGAGGAAAGAGAAAGGAAGGCAAAGAAAGAAAGAAAGAAGCCGAGGCCGCTGGCGGCGGGGACCCAAACGCGGTCCCGGGAGGCCGCGGGCAGGGCAGAGCAGAGCAGACCCCGGCACCGGAGGCCGATCCTGGCCCCATGCCGGGAGACCGAGGCTGTCGGCGGAGCGGAGCTGACCCCGGCCCCGGGCCGGGAAGTTGAGGCAGCCGGCGGGTGGGAGCCCAGGAGTCTGCCGCGGCTGCGGCCACCCCCTGGCCCGGCCGCATCAGGCAGGCAGGCGCGCGCACATGTCCCGGCCCTGAGCCTGCCTGATCTTCCCTTGGGGCGGGGAGGGCCAGCCCAGAGGCCGGGCTCAGGTTGGGTCTGCTGCGGCAAAGCCGCAGCCCCGGGGGTTTGGAGGGGGCGGTGGGGGCTGCCGGCCTGCACGGGGATCCCTCAGTGCTGCGCGGGGGTTGCGACGGCGCAGCTTAGAGGGAACACTGGTCCTCATATATAACAATAAATAGTTTGATAGGAGAAAGGTGCTTAAGAGCAGAAGAGAAGGCACAATCTTATGTGTCAGCTGAAGGGGCTGGGAGAGGCAAGACAGAGAAAGTAAGAACTGATTGTGCGCAGCCACCTGAGCATCACTGTACATGGAAATGATCAATGAGACTTAGTGGTATACCCTAAGTTTTAAAAGAATTGTACAGGATCTAACCAGGCAGCTGCTGCTATCTGGCTAAATCCTATCAACTTTGAACATCTAAAGTAAATTAGCCCTTTTCCTGAAAAATTCAAGTTTAAAAGAGCAAACAAATCCATGCTATTTGAAAGCATCTGAAATACTGATAGAATGAGAGAAGAAACAGGTTTAAGGAATACACGATTATGTATTAATTTTTTTTTTGGTTATCATAATTTTTCCTTCCTGTTTCCTCTCTGTTCGAACTGAACATCTCCTATGTATAATTAAAATGCAGTTGTCACATCACTGTCCAGTGTCCATGCAGCTTTTGAACCCATGGTTAAGATTAACACTAATGTTTTTAGTGTTATGATTGCATATGAAACAATGTGAAGGCTAGAAAAAGTCATCCTCTAGCTAATACTTTGGTTGTTTGCTTTTAGGTGTTGGTCAGGGACTTAGTGCTGTTCAAGGCACAAAATGAACATGGACTTTACAACAACGTGCTAAGAGAATGCTGAAGCAGCAGCCTCCTGCCGATTCACTTGGCTGTCCCACAGCCCAGTTGGACACAACCTTGTGGGAACACCTCTCAATGTTACTTGGCGATTCCCTGTATGCAAGAGTAGAATGCAATGAATTTATAGAACATTAAGTTTTCACCTAACCTATGTTGTGGGATCTAACAATCCACAATTAATCTGAGAAATTTGTATGCTAATGACTTTGTAATTATTTGATTATAAAATTACAGCAGGCTATCTGGAGACGCAGACGTAAGTAAAATTATTGTACATTTACTCTCAGCTTTATAAAATAAATTCCAATGTGACCCCCCCCCAATTTTAACAACTTGTCATGAGTTGCAACAGAACAATATTTAATGCAAGTGCACAGCTCTATATCTGTAGGAAATTTCAAGGTACAAAAAGTTATCTGATTTGACCTAGAAACACATTCAGTGTGGCCTAATACATAGGCCATTGGACCCAGAGACAGTGTTTGGTCTGCCACTAACATGTTCTATGAGCTGGGCATGTTTCAAGTTCCAAAAGGGTAGCCATGCTAGTCTAGTTCAGCAAAACAATAAGGAATCCTGTGGCACTTTTAAAGACTAAGAAAATCCCACTTCGCCAGACACTTTGAAGATGGGGAGCTTATAGAATGGGAGGAAAATAAATGCAGGGAAGTGTAAGTCATTGGATCAGATCAGGCTGTAACAGCAAATCAGAGCCATTGTTAAGATTCAAACTCTGGAAACAGCATATAGAGGAAGGTGATGTAAAATCACCTGTTGTAATGCGAAAAAAAAATCCATAGTCCTTATTTAACCCTGAGGAAACAGAATCAAATTTACATATCAATTCCAGTTCTGCAGTTTCTCTTTGAAGCTTCAATTTGTTATTCATTTGTTTGAGCACAGCTTTAACAAGTTGTCAGTGGAGTGAGCAGGGAGATTGCAGTGTTCCCCTATTGGTTTTTGAATGTTGTGATTGCTGATGTCAGACTTGTGTCCATTTATTCTTTTGCACAGAGACTGTCCTGTTTGTCCAATATATAAGGCAGGCGGGGGGGAGGGGCATTTCTGGTACACGATAGCATAAATCACATTGGTTGGTTGAGCAGGGCAAGTTTCAGTGTCTTTCTTTTCCTTTCTACCCTTTGTCTGTTCTGTCTGTTTAGCTGGTAGACTCTCCAGAGCAAAACTGTCTCTCACTATGTTTATACAGTACCTAGCACAATGGATCCCTGCCTCAGATGAGGTCTTGGTGCTATTATAAAAATAATAATAAAGGACTGCCTCACTGTGTGGAACATGCATGGGAATGTCTCTGTAAATCTACATCTACTTTTCCCCATACATGAGCAACCCTAAAAATAAAGCCAGAATGGCTAGGGAAATAATGCAGAGGATATTATTAGCAATTTGCTATCTTATTTCATGTGCATCATCTTAAGACTACAATGTGAATGCCTAACTACATGTTCTTTGTTATAATATTTCATGGCTATGTGTCCTTCAGTCAGACATATCTGAAATTGGGCTGTATTACTTTTTATTATAAATACTTTAGAGCCTGATCCAGCAGTTAATATTCAGACAAAATGTCTCAACTTCAAGAACAATCAGGCACTCAGTTTGTACTGCTTTATATTTTTAAGGAATGTGACAGTGCACACAATTTTTAACACAATCCACCATTGGCCAATTTCTAAACTTGTCTTCTGGCTACAACTTATTTTATATCACAGATTTGCTGTCTCATGTGAGCTAATACACCATTAAAATCCAATGTACTGTATCAGATATATGCATTTTGCAAATCTATGACTGGCTGATGAACTAGATTAAGATAGGGGACCAGCAAATTGTCTTTAAAACCTGAAAAAACTGTTCTTTTTATGTTTAAACTCAAATTCTGTATGCAAATTATCTTTATCTTGCATGGAAAATTATCTCTTAAAAGTCTGAGCAGAATCTGGAATACTTGTACTTCCCTGTAATACCTAGATATATATCATCAATACCCTGTCATGATACAGGGGGTTGGATTAGATGACCCATGAAGTCCTTTCCAAACCTAATATCTATTATGGTTACTTTGTATTGGAAAAATAACATTATAAGGTCACTTATATGTGGCTTTTGAAGGTAGTCATGCTTAGCATTCAGGTTATTCATGCCTACTCTTCATATCCTCTTTGGAAGAGATTCAGTACAGTGATAGTATAAATCAAAATTGAAAAAAAAAGGGATGTCTTGTTCTGAATAATTGATAAAACAACTATCTGACCCTTATTCCCTGTGAGTCATGTACATAATGAGCCACCCAAATGAAGTGGTGAAAACATCCACTTCTCCTGTCATGGGTACCCTGACAGAATCCTCAGGGTCAGAAACCTATCAATCTCCTTTCACACATGAGCTAATCAATTCAAGGAGGGAAGTGCCAATGAGCTATTAGGTCAATATGATGAAGTATGGAGATTGATCTTATCCCAGAGCGACTGCATTAACAGACTTGCCAGTGTGACCTTTGCCCTATAGTGCAAATTATACAGTACCACAAACCTCATATCTGAATGAAGACTTCAGATTGTTGCATTTAATAAATCTGCTTTGCTGAAGAAAAATGAATGTAAAGCTGGAAAGAGATGATGACTAATGAAAATACAGTGTGCTTTTATTCTTCTCTTGCTTTTCAGTTCTTACAGAAATTACACCAGCCTGGCACAAAAGTAAGGAAAATTTACCAGCCCTGATACAATTCTACTTATCTACTCTTTTACATAATCAATGAAGTTAATGGATAAAGTACAACTAATGATACTTTACTGATCTGTCAATGAAAAATTACTAACGTTGGCAAAGGGGATGAACAGAATTCTTGAAAGGCTGCATTACTGTAACCTGGCATCCACAGATCTCTGGGCAGTGACGTTGGAAAAACTTTTATAGCGGAGTTGCTGAAAGTCATTGAACAAAATTGAACTCTGTGTATGATGGAAACCAATTCAAACCATTTCACACCCAGCACTCCTTGTCCTAGCACCTATGCCCCTGAGAGTCTGCAGACTGTCTAAGGGGTCCGTGAAAGGTGGTTGTTACCATAGAACAGTGACCTGAGGACTACATCTAAGATTTCCAGAGGATCTGCACCTCCATTTGAAATTTTGCAGGGCTCCGCAAATGAAAAAAGGCTGAAAGCTACTGCTGTAACTGATTAATCTAAGCAACAAAACTAACTGCTATGCTTAAACTACAGAGGTCATGGTTAGTGTACTTTCTTTAACATAAAATTGTAACCGCTCTCATTGTTGCTAAATTTGCAAATGAAATTGCCATGTGGTGTAATTACTCTCTAACAAGGGCAACCTTCATAATATTTCCTGTTAACTCTGAACAAATCCTGAGGCTCTTATTTGAAACCAAACCCTACTAGCTTTTCAGTGGGAATTTGTCTGAACAAGGACTGAGTAAAAAGTGATGGATAAATTCCTCAGAATGTGACCCTTACTATACCATGTTAGGCACTCATCCTGCAACAGGATGCTAATGGGCAGACCGGTGTCCGTGTGGTGTCCTCTACAGCTCAGTGCATTCCATTAGAGTGTAAATGTTCACTGGCTGCTCAGATCCTTTTGGAGACGTAGGGCTTTGCAGTATTTAGGACTACTACATGCATACCAATTACAATAGTTCCTGACTCTAACGAATCCACTCTCATAACTAGAATTGATTTCAATGGGAGTTCTGCATGTGAAATGACTGCAGCTCTGGTATCATCTATACATGATATCTTATGCCACTATTTCAGCCTTTTTTTTTTTAAAGACTGAATTTCTGTCTTGTATGTGGTTTCAAAAACGTTCAACAAAATCATTCCTAGCTGCCAAAAAATTGACATTCCTATGTTTATATATATTTTTAAAACTCAGTGCAATCTCACTGCAATACACTATTTATATTTAAAATACATTTTAGTACTGTATTTTTATTATACCAAACATTTTTATTGTTCAGTGTATAATTGAATCGATGAATTAGAAGAAGGTTACTAAAAAAGGATGAATGCATTTTTAATGAAACTGAGTGATATAACTTCTGTTATTCACTAAGAATAATGGCAGATCTATCAGGCTTGTATAGATAAGAGCTTTGTGAGTTTATTTGAAAGCCTACATAATGACTCTCATTTAATTGTAACCTAGAAAAACAGACTGAAATTCTATTCAGCTTTAAAATTCATTGTTTATTTATATGATCTTTAGTCCTCTTTGTGATCAGTTCACCTAAGCATGAACATGTAAATCATTTTAACAAATATATTGATTTCCCTTAATAATACACTTTTTTGAATAACACTGTTTCAAAATCTAGATGGAAGAACTGAGATAACCATACAATACCACTGGGAAATATTTTTAAACCCTTAGGTTAATAGACAAGAAAACTGGTGAGAACTTTCTTTGGCAATAATGAGAACATAGATATCTCAATGTTCGCACAGCTCTAATCTTTTATTATCCCAGCAGACTAAATTATAAATGCTTTCCAGGTAACTATTGATGCTTTTAAATTCACATCCCATTAAAAACCTCTACATTTAATACAACATTACATTCGAGATTTTAACAATACACAAATCAGTAAATTTATAGTTAAGATTGCCACAGTATCCTGATCTTTGACCTTTCATATTGCCTATATTGCAACACTGTATTGCAATTAATATAATACTCAGTCATGAAAAATGTTATTCATCTAATAATAAAAAATGATAATACAATGCAAGTGGACTTCCCCCTACAACTCTAGAAGTATATTTGCCTTTTGTATTAGGAGGTGCATTATTAGACTACAGTTTGAGGAATAGTATACATAGATACATCCGTCTCTCTCAATATAGGTTTGTGTATATGACTATAGAAGATCTATCTATAGATGTATTACATATACACAATGTACAGATATGTATAAGATATTGTACAGTTATGTCTAATATATGTTTTATACATGATGCTGTAGCATGGTATGAAAGTTTGGTGGCGTGACTTTACAGGACAGTGGTGATTATGCAAGTCACCAAAATTGTGCAGGATAAAAATCTCTATTCAGCACTATAATATAGTTTTCACAGCACATATTTGTTGAAGAACTTTAGTTAAAAAGTTATAGATTTGCATTTTAAAGAAATTGCTGTGGTTCTAATGTTTGTATTCTTCCACCCAGAAAGCTAGCAGCTTGAGTAGTGAGTCCAACTCCCCAGGCCTCAGAAAGGCTCCGATACAGAAAAGCACTTACGCATTTGTTTAACTTTAGGCATGCGCTTTGGTCTCATAAAGTACATGCTTAAGTACTTTCATGAATAAAGATGCTTTCCTGAATGGGTGCCAGAGAGAAAAATGTATAACCAATAATTTTCAGAGACTCCTAATTACAGCTAAAATACCTTTTCTATAAATCACAATGTCCTTTTAAAATCCAGTCTCTCACACTCTAGCTGTGCTAGAAGCAAATGTTCTCTACTAATGGAAAGAGGAGATTTCTAGCTTTCCAGCTGGATAAAACGCCAATTTCTAGCCCACATGGTTTATCACACATTGGACTTTAAACTTTTTGTGGGTTTATGACAGAATATTTTTCTCCTAAACCTTGCACTGAAGTAGTTTTGTAGCAAAATTTCATATGGGGGTGGGGTGGGAGGGGTTACGTGTGTGCGTGTGGAGGTGGGGGGGCGGGGCTGTAAAGAAGGGAACATTTTTATAGCAAGTTTCTTTTTTTAAAAAATGGCAGCTGCTTGAAAGCTGCTGAGAGGTTGGAATCTGAGGCAGCAGGGCTGGATTAGTGGGCAGAGTTCAGGTGAAGCAATCAAAGTGCATGATAAATTATTTATCATATAATCTGCAATTTATCACATAGTTCCACAATTTGTAACTTGGATATCCTTACAACATCTGTTATACTAACTGATCTGTTTATCTATTCATAGTATCTATTGATAGTCTTACTGCTGATACATATTACTATCTATACAGCTAAATGGGGGTCATTTATCCAAGTACAAATAAATTGTATGCATAATTTCTTAAACAGTTAAGCATATCACTTTTCCACCTTTGGATAATCAGAAATGATTGAATAGAATTTTATAAAACTTCTGAAAAGCAGCTGTTTATAGACCAAGAAAAACTGTGAAAACTTTCAGCACAAAAAGATAAATTTGCGGATAGTTAAAATAGATTGAAAATAGTATTTCCGTTCTAGACACATATCTTGACCTCCAAAGAATAAATAATAAATGCTTTTCAGGTAACTACTGCTGCTCTTTTGATAACATATATATTAATAAATTAAAAATGTTTGCAGATTGACAGCAACTGTTTTGTGGGCTTATACTGGAAAGCCAACAACTAATTATGAAAGCCTGACTTGAGTAATCAATTATTCAGATGAACATTAGGTGCCTATTATATACATAAACATGGGAATTGTATTTCCCTTAAGTAACTTATAAAACTAACAAACCCAAAACATGCAAATTTGAAATGGAAAGAAATGGCAGACATCATCTGATACTGTTATGCACTCCTTGCATGTGCAAAACTTGAATTATTCAAGGAGTGCAGAATCAGGCTTGGTGGTACTTTGACTCTAAGCAGTGTAGCAGTGGTTGCACATGCAAGGTTTATTTGTTCTATGTACAACATAGAGTTAGTTTGTCCTCGCTGGGTCCCATTGTTTTAGGTCCCTTCCAATGTGGAAGAGTTGGAAGAGAGAGGGACTCATGTTTGCAAGGTATAGTTGACATCTGTTATACATGCAATTATCTTGTAAACAGATAAAACTACAATTTCTATTGTGAAGAAAGGAATAAGCATTATAAAGGAGCATGTCTGAGCTAATGGATTGTGTTTTGACAAGGCTTATAGTTGCTCTTTTAATTTTCTAACTCCTGTATTTCAAGATCCAGTGAATGCTACTATATGAGAAAATTACTGAATGGATTCATTGGCATTTCATTTAATTTGTCACAAAATAAACACAATGAACAAACACATAACTGTCCTTTGCATTTAGAAAAGACCAAGCTCTTAAACAGATTGCAGCAATAGGGAAACCAGAAATAGATGTGACCAGGCACCTGCTGACAAATAGTGACAAATCCCCCTGACACTGCAGTGACCTCCAGTTAGTCAAGATTTAATTAAGGAGAATAAGTAAGTCAGTGGAACAGAACACTAATGAGTGGGGTTTTTTTTAAATACAGGTAATTACATGTAAGAATACAAAGTAAAATGAGGCCCTAAATATATCATTAAAATGAAGAGTATAGAATGGCAAAGAGAGCATTAAGTTGCCTTTTGTTTTGGCTGAGAGCATGCAAGTTGAAATAACTCAGCTTCACTAAAGCATTTGCATTCTGATGGGCCTGATGGCATAAATCCTTTCTTGGTTAAGCTCATTGGTGGTTTTGCCAGAGGAAGAACTGCATTATTATGCCCTGCCAACATTTAGCACAAGCTAAATTGCTTTTTGGCATGAGTAAGCACTACACCTGGCTCTCACTGATCACTCAGAGTAGAATATACTATGGCCCAATCCTACAAATGTTTTAGCATGTCAGCAACTTGAAATCAATGGGATTGTGCCTGAGTAAAGTTGGTCATGTTTGCAGGATTGGGCCCCATGGCTGTTGTCATGTTTGCACTTGTTAGTTGCATGCAGGGATCACTTTTTTAACAAGTGATATTGCTACTGTAATTCTCATTCCAGGTACAGACTCCATTGATTTTATAATGTTAAACATTTTGCCTGCAAGAAAACAACTAAACAAGTAAGTTATACGTCCCAAGGCTTGTGTGCAATTATCTGAGTCCTTTGTGCAATACCGTCATATTCAGAACAAACAAGAGAGCCATCAAGACAGCAGAATTTTATATTTGATCTAGTTCTTTGGAACTTTGATTTCTCATTTAGTTAAATGAAAAATCTGAAGTATTTTTGTCTATTCAATGAGGGGCAAATCCCACAGAGAAAACAAATAAAGATATTTTAAAATAAACTTAGATGATAAACATTTTAAACATAGACAGAAGATACCCACATCAGTACTGATGACAATGACAAAAACAACTTCTCTGTAATTTAAAAGAATGCCTGTGTAGTCTGGGAGCAGTCCTCTGCCAGGATTCAGGAATATTCTATTTGCTCCCAGCTGGTATCTTAGTTCATGACAGCCTTTTATCCATTATCAAAGCAACAAGTGGAAAAGCAGATCCTCCTGACTGCTAACACCCTCTGTTCAGTTCTCTCTGTAGAATTTCTGATTCTAAATCTTTCCTTTTAGCAAGTGCTCAGATTTCCTTCCTACTGCTGCAGTAGGTACTAAATACGTCTCCCAAGTCTTTAGCTTACCCGTCTAACTCTAACCTAAACGCTGCTGGATTCTAAAGGAATCCATAATTGCTTTACAACAGTGCATTATCTACAGAGACTGACTGAAATACAAGATGATCCTGATCCTGTTCTCACTGAAGTCGATGTAGGTTTTGCCTCTAATGTCAGTGAGAGCAGAATCCGGCCCCTAAGTCCATAGGCAACACAGTATAGGAATACTTTTCTTCAAAGTTAATTTTAGATTGAGCCTGCCATGATTCTAAGTTTTTAACCTAAAAGCCATTTTATAAAAATCAAACAATTATTTCTATCAGCACAAACTCTTAAAGATAGCACAAACAAAAACTACACTGTGACTTAATACATAGATACATATCATCCTTTTGTCTGCCATTTTTTATCCAGTATATCTGTAGCAAAAATCTAAGAATAAAAATATGGCAGATTTGAAAATAATTGATATTAACTCTTTTAAATAACATCTATGCACTAAGCTGTAGTCTATTAGAAAATAATTTTTAAATGAATAACATTTTATGTAGCTAAATTAGAGATCCCACTTTTCCTTCATTCATGATGTCAAAGTATAGAAAGAAGTCTTCTCAGAAATAGAATCATATAATAATTATCAGGAACTAGAGGGATTACCTGTGTATTTAAACATCCTAAAAATCAAAAGAAAAACTTAACACTCTGGTAACTGGCCAAATTTTGGATGTGCAATGAATGCAGGATCAAGCTCTTTCCTGAACTGAGACCTTTATCACAAAGCACTTAGGCACATGCTTGCGAGATGGAAGCAAGTTTTTAAATGTGTCGCTGAATCAGGACCCAAGTGACTGTGTATATTAACTTTCAGAGCAGAAGCCTGATCCTGCAGACTCTTACTGCTGGTTGAGGTGTTCACCGCCACTGAGCATAATTCCATTTCGTCAATAGAATTATGCTTGGTATTAAATGCTAATCAAAGTAGTAAATTTTTGCATAATCATGCCCTATGGGCTTAACCCTGACTGTTCAACTCAGCCAAAGATTACTGATATAAATCAAAGCAGGATTGGGTCCTAACTGTATAATACTTAATTAAAATGTAGTGAGCAAGGACCTGATATTACAAGGTGACAACCTTATGATTTTTAGCTCACTGGTTAGGGCGCTCATCCAGGATGTGGGATTCATCAAAAGGGAGACCCAGATTCAATTCCACCTTACAAGAGGCTGAATGTTTCAAGGTATGTGTAATGCAGTTCCTCATAGGTATTCTGTCTTGTTCTGGATAGGCCCACTCCCCCCTTCCCCGTAAAGTAACTTTGACTATGGACTGGGTAGGTTATGCTATCACTAAATATTTAAGTGTGTTTGAAAATAATTAATAAAAATCAAATATTGTACAGCAAAATGACATGGGACTGTAAAAAGTTCTCTAAAGTAGTTTTTTACTTGGTGTATACGTATGTACACAAATCTCAATATAAATACAAAAATATTGTGTTAGAAGATCTAAGCTCATCTTCGGACCCTGACACACACACGCATAATTGATTCCTGACATCATTTTTTTTTTTTTTTTTTTTTGCAAGGCCATCCTTATCAAGTTATGTATGAATGAACAGAAGTGTCTTTCATCCCCCACTTGCCTCCTGGTTCAAAAGGAACTACTAAAATAGCAGCTAGAAAAATTCAACAGCCTGCCAAACGGACTGCACACGTCCCATTCTTAAAGGCATGTGAAAGGTTGGAGAGCTCAGCAAAATTTTTATGTACGGGAGCAGGCCCAAGGAAAACTCACACGCCATAACCAATTGTGGACAGAGGATCATCTATCAGCAGACAAATGCAGGAACTCCAGAATGTCTCTCCTCAAATGAAATAATATATCTTTGAAAGCCAATGCCCGTTTTAGGCCTGAGGCCCATATATCAAGCCTGAGAGGCTTGTGGATACGCTCCAGGGCCATTAACCTTCCACCTGTTTCCCCTTGTCCTTCAGGATGAGACCCTGCCCTTGATTTTACTCCCTTCCCCTGTTCATCTTCCGACAGAGTGTAAATGTAAAGCAGAGGGCCTGTGAAATAATTCAAAGGCAATGGACCAGGGACATGGTTACAAATCTCTGCCACTGGCACTGTGACTTATGCAGGCAGTTTGTCACACATGAGCCAGGTGACCTCTGTGACATAACAGAGAAAAATACTGCCTGAGATCAAAAGATGAGATTCAGAGCTCTCTAACTAACTCTGGTTTACAAAGAGATATTATACAGTGTCCAAGGATTTTTCTCTTTTCCAAACACTACTTGTTCTAGTTAATAAAAGGTAGGGAAGGTTCTTTCAAACTTAAGTTCTTTGAATTTTTTCCTGTAATATAAAAAGATTGAAATTTGTTTCCTGAATAAGTTTTTCTCTCTCCCTCTCTCTTTTTTTTTTAAATAAAAAAAAACAAACCCACTTAAATGTGGACTGACAGGAAAAAAAGAACAAAAATTATTCAATGGAAGGCTTAACATATTAACATAACAACGTTTTCAAAATGGACTAGCCGCTTTTACAAAGACAAGACTTAAAGAAAAAGCCTATAATTATTGAAATGCTAAGTAACAGCAAAACTTTAAGATAACCACATTCTAGAGATAGTATTACAATTAAAGGTATTAAAAGTCTGAAAGTGTTTTTAAAATTTGCATGATGGCTAAAGTAAGATTAGTATTAATATTGAAAAAGACAATGCACCAAGATCACATAGCAGATAAAAATCCATATTTTACAGAGACATGGACTACAGGGCCAAGAAATAGTCAAATGAAACAAATCCTAATTAGAATTAATTTCTAGCTTGGATTCATTATTCAAGTTGTATACTACACATGAAGTTTCCCAGCTGTTTTGTACATTTAGGGTTTCTTCTCTGTTGGGTGCAGACTAAAGAACAAGGCTTAATACAGTCTCTCCCCTCTATCCCCTTAACCTTATTGCATGTCTGGTATAAACATTTCATTTTGTCATTTTCATAAATTAAAAATCTGTCTCTGAAATCCAAGGCATATTGATGAAGTGAGAAAGGTAACTGCTACTTGATCAATCAAATCACTGTTCAAATACAGATTGAACTCTAATTCTGAGTCAGTTTTGGCACTTTCCAACACCTATGTGATGAAAACTGTAATTTAATCCATGCACATATAGATGCGCACACTCAAAAAACACATGTAATTTATGAGTGTGTTCTGCATTATCTGGTCATCTAATTTGTTTCATTCATGTCACATGATGAGTTTGGATGTCTGGCATGGAATTTAAAGGAAGCCATTTGAAGAAATAGTGCTCTTCCATTACAAATATTTCTTTAGACTAAGCTTAAAACAATTAAGGTTATGAGACCTTAAGTGGGTCTTGAAGCTCAATGTTGTGGTATTTTTAAAAAAACAACAACCTGAAAAGTTAAAGATCAGTTCATGTTTTGCACTGACAAAATTATATCACAAGAACTATACTAATGTGGTTTGTTGCAGGATACTTGAAGTAACAAAAGCAAAATTACTGTTACAGAAATCCTGTGACGTATTACCCCATGTCTTTGTAAAAATAAATCAACACTTTGGATTTATAGCTTTGATATACTTTTCTTCCTGTTTGGACCCTATCATTATGAATATATTACTTTTCTTTATTTTCCTAATGAAGCAAGTTCCCAGAGTTAACTTTTGTAGCTTCTATTTGTCACCAGACAGGAGGTTTGCCACTGACTTCAGTGGGCACAACAAAATCAGAGCTGAGTTGTCTTGATTTTTAGGCATATCTTGAACATTATTTCACAGACATGCAGAACAAAAATACAGTATGGATGCCTGGATTATGGCAGTCATGTCTTTAACTTTCATTATGGCTCATACTGAGAAGAAATTGTTTTCATAAATATAACAACATGGTAGGCTTGATTGCAAGTAGCTTTTCTGCATCCAGTATATTGTTAAATATGGCTGATGCATCTCTGAAAAATTAATATTTAATTTAAAAAGCACATAGGCTAATCCATTGTCTCTTACAGTAAGTATGATCTAGTGCATTTGCTTCTGTAATATTCATGGTATTTTCAAATCAAGGCTAGGCATTCTGTTCTAGTCTCATGAGAAGATTTTACTATTTTGAGTGTTTGATAATTTTTGAATGCTTCAAAAATCTTGAATGAATTGCCAAGAAATAGAGAAGCCATTTAAAAAAAACAACTTATGTATGAGAATGATAATTTGTAACTTTCACAATAGCAAACTATATGCTGAGGCTCTAGGAAAATAGATAGATACTTTGGCCAAGATTCTCTGCTGCCATAAATGGGTGCAGCACCATTGACTTTAAAAAGAGCTTTATTCATTTACATATGTTGAATTTGACCCGTCTACGTTTAATGTTTTCATAATAATACAGAGAATAGTCATGTCTCTGAGGAAAATGCTGTAAACATTGTTCGGTAAAGTATTACATAGATGCTAACACACCAGCATACTGTATTTTGATGGTTTTATTTATTGTTCAGTCACTTAAAGCAAAAGAAAAAAAGGAGTGTGTAGCATCTAGCAAATGAAAAATAATCGTTTTGGGCATGAATCACTCCTTACATTCTTTTCCAACCACAAACAATTTCAGTTGGGAAAAGTGCCACATAGTATCGACAGTGACAACAAATTGTATTGTCCAGTGAACATCTGTTTCCGACTCCCACACTGATATTGCAGGTTGGGTACTTATGAGTGAGTTAGTCTTCACAAGCTGCATGACCACAAAGGAACTGGAAATTACTGGTACGTTCAGCTTTTATTATTGGAACACAGGAAAACTTTATCATCATGCTGGGAAGTTCTGTATCTTTTGAAATATTGGAACTGGGGTTATGTTAGCACATAAAGCCACATGGAATACTACTTCTAAAGAGAAAGAAAAATGCCTCTTGTTCAGTTTGTCCTTGGGTACATGTGGGCATGCAAACTTAAGATCAAAATCCAAAGCAGAACAATATTTTCTGTTCTCAGCATGTGAACTACAGCAACAGAAACTTCTTTTTTTAAAACAACAAAGGTGGAAGTAGTGCCAACCAGGGAACAGATTCTGCCAGTCTTACTCAAGTTGAGCAGCACCTTTCCATAGTGAATCCTATTGAAATCCATGGAATTGTTTGCATAGTCTAGTATTATTCAAGATGAGTAATGGTGGTGGAATCCAGCCTGAAAGATGGTAGAGATAATGTTGGTCCTCTACACAAAGAACGTATCTTTTCTAATTTATGTATGGGATGCTAAGACAAGCATCATGATAATTAAAAATACTGGCTAAATAGATGTATTGCTGTTTTAAAACAAAAGATAAATTGAATAATTTTTATAATGATTATGAATTTGCAAAGGTGCAAGATTAAATTTTTCTTCATTGGCATGACACAATTTCTTATGTGGGCTACAGAAAGGCAAGTCATGTTCCACAGTGACTTGGGTAGTCAAAAGATGAATGAAAAGGATGGTCCTGGTAAACAAGAATATATGCTAGGCACTGTACAAACATGGTCTCTCTGATGTCATTTTCTGCAGCAATTTAGTTTTTCCAAAGAGTAACAAATTTTGGCAGCATGCGTTCACATTCAGAAAATTCTGCTGAAAGATTTTAAGCCTCAACATTTTAGGGGTTTTATGAGCAGATGTTCTACTGAATAAGTAATAATTAATAAACAGGGGACCAAAGAATCCATTCTGTTAGCAGATCTCTTCCATTCTCTGTGGAAGTGGGAGCATGGGAACACTACCTCTGTGGTTCTGTTTCCCCCTCTCTAGCAGGCCATAAAGTCCCACTGCTTAGAAGGGACTCTGCCGATTGTGGGAGTGGATGCCAAGTTAAGTGGGACTGGAGCACAAGACAGGCCACTCTGCACAACATTATCATCTGTTAACTCCAGATTTCTTTGCTCAAATCTGAAGGAGAGTTAATAGAGTTTGGATCAGCTGCCTCTGGGCCATCTTTGTGGCTGTTTCTGAGCTCCAGCAACAGCCATGCAACCAGGAAGAAAGGAGGCCACTGCCTGGAATACTACAGAGACAGAGACAGTCCATGCAGAAGATCTGCTTTAAAAAGGATAAGAAGCCTTAAACCCTCCTTCCCTCACAACCTCACAAATTCCTCTTTCTGGAGAGGAAGAGTCACAGAGGCTGCTTAGGGGGGAAATCTCATGGCTCTCCTGGCCTGCTGCTCAGGATGAAATCTGGCCCACAGATATTAAGCCCTAAAAATGCTACTTCAGGTGGCAATTTTGGTGCTAATACAGTTTTCAAGAGGCAGAGAAATGAAAGGAAAAGGAATGAAGGTGTGGGAAGTTGAAAACCGATGACTAAGATAACATCTTAGAAAAATACAATAGTGAGAGACTTAGAAGGACCTCTTACCAAAGAAAAGAGGCAGACACTACATACAAAGTTGTAAATATACATATGTAGGATCTAAGCTCGCACTTCTTATTCAGACAAACTCCCATTAACTTCCTTTGGAGTTTTCTTCCAGTAAGGTGTGTGAGACTGATGTTTTATCTACACTACAGTACTAAATTGGCGTGCTGATGCAGTGGCGTTGATTTAGCAAGTCTGGTGAAGAGATGCTCTGAGCGCTCTGCCTTTAATCCACCCAATCTACCTAAACAAATGGTGGACACTCAAAACATCTCCTGTTGACACAGTATAGTGAAGACACTATGGCAAGGCAATGCAAGGAATGTTGACTAAGTTACATTACTTACATAACGTAACTTGTGTACCTTACATCATCCGAGTGCCAGAGCACAAGCCCTGCGTCCGTACACACAACATTAATCACATTGATAATCATGAAGGGCAAGGTTGTTACTTTTCCAATTCACCTGCTTAAGGAATAACACCTCTCAACTTCCTTGCACTGGATACCATAGAAGTATGTAATCAGTTGCCCCACTCTCACTGCAAGGGGGAAACCAGGGAATGAATTACAACAAAGGTCTTGTCTTCACTGCCAAAAAAAGACTGTGTTTGACCTCAGGATAACTAACGTGCATCAGTTATCCTGAAGTAAAATCATAGTGCAGACCAGGAACTTCAATTTTAAGGTGAGGTTAACTTGTCACAGTAAGAGCTATATGTCCACCTGCATAAACTTGGTGAGTTTAGTTCATGGTAAAACTAATATGCCTGGGTTTTTAACGCAAGATAGTTCACATTCAAAATGTTGGGGGGAGGTGGAGATGCAACATTTTTAGCAGTGAAGACAAGCCCTCAGAGTCACAATTCACAGCACTGCCCTTTACTGAAGGCAGATTGTGAGATCAGAATATGACCCTAAATATTCACTGATAAATATATAAAAGTAATCACTTGAGATAAGTAGACTATGCTGATTGTAGCACTAGCATGAAGATATAATTCTTCATCACATCCAGTGTCACTTAGGAAGGATGATATTTCCTGTATATAGGAAACATGCCAGTAAAAGAATTTTCTTGGCAAAGAGACAACATGGAAATGTCCTTTTAAAAATCAGTTAATAGTTGCAGTACTCTTGAGCTAGGTTGAACCATTTCCTAGGCTATGGAAAGAACACTTGAATAAGGTTAACCAAGACATTTCACTCCCCCCCCCCCATCTATTTCTGGATATCTTCTTTTGTTCACCCTTTGCTAATTATAGTAGCCCAGCTTAGGTATATTTATAGTCTTAAAAGATTTGCCTGACTTTCTGAACACTTTATTCATGTATATTTCCTGTGTTTATTTTTGCTTTAACTCCTTATTAATTAAATTTATTTGATCCAAGATTTTATATAGCAACAAACTTTTCAAAGCTTTTTTTCAGCAAATGAAAGAGCTGTATTATATATAAACATGGCATTTTTCTATTTCTGTAGTAATGAGGACAGATTTTATTTTTTTCCCCCAAATAAAAGAGTGATGACCACTATAGGAATCTCCTGAACTAGTTAAAACTAATATTCCTTTTTTCAGTAAAGTGTTTATTTAACTTCTTACTTTTCTTGTAAATTGCAATTGTTTTAACTGTTGGACAGAAGTATTCAATATTTTTAAAATTATCTGGTTTGTTTTGATATTACCAGCATTATCTATCATGCTTCTCCAAGTTACTCATCACCATAATATCCATGAGAAGTACAAATATTATGAGGCAGTGAGCAAGCCCATAACAAGCTCTATAATTTCTGCTCTGGATTCTTTCTTTCTTTCTTTTTGGCCTGCCTTGTGTTTACCCTGTACTTGCCCTGACAACATAATAGCACTGAATCCAGTGGAAAATACCTACAGTCAATATTTAAAGTGTATAAATAAGGTACATTTGGGGGCAAAACTTGTACCTTGCCTTTTAACTCTGTTGAAATCCATTGGACTAGGAGAAGTTTTGGAGGAAAGAGTGAGAAAATGATCAGTGGTTTGCTATTTATAGGGGAAGGGAGGAATCCTCCTTCATAGTTAGTATTGACTCAAATCTAGCATTGGCCAGAAAAGGGGGAATTGCACTCATGTGGAATATAAACCTGAATAAGTGGTAGCCTAACTCCTTGTGCTACTTATCACATGCTGCCTTCACTGTGTATCCCAGTTTGCTTCCAACTGGGCAGATGTAATGCACTTTGTCCAAAATGGCAGCTCTGCACTGCAAGATTAGGAGCAAGAAATTCAACACAAACCATTCCCCAATCTATGCCCAAGCCTTACATATTTCCTTATCCTGCCTATGAACCAAGGTAGAAATATGAGGGAGGCTGGGCAAAGGGATTGGGTCAGAGTGGGTTAGTGGGATGAAATTCACCCCTGCGCAGTAGGCCAGCACTAGATTTATACACTACCTCAGTCCTACATAAGTCTGGTTTTGAGAGTTTATGTAGTGCACAAACCTTGACCTGGGCTGCTGTACAAGGGTAAATTCTATACATGGGGGCAGAAACTAGTGTGAGATGCATATTTTCTGACAGGTCTGCACTTGTGGTGTATAAAGTCCTTCCCCCTTTCCCTTCTGCACTGTATAGGGTTGACCCCATATTGTGAACATCAGTGAAATGGAGATACGTTTGCCGTCAGGTAGCTAGATTTGAGATTTTAATCTTTAAACTAATTGCTATTAGGGTAATGCTTCCCTGAAGTATGTTGCTTTTGTTTAGCAAATTGACATTTCTTCCCATTTCAGTTTGAAGTCATTTCAGCAAGTAGTCCACAGTCCTATACTCCCTTACTTAGTCAAAATTCCTCTTGTTGTCTGTGTAGGTTTTGTCTGAGTGAGGGCTGCATTTCTATTTCTGTACCACACCAAGGTAGTGCAATCTTACATCCTGCTGCCAAGCTGAATGGACAGAGCAGTACATCAAAAGATTATAAAGTACAAATTTAATGATAGTTTAAGAGTACTTTTAAAAAAAATAGTAGTTTTTGCAGAAGTACAAATGAAAGAGCTATTTCAGATGAATGTTACAATATGGTGAGCTCATAGGTAAGCAAAATGTACTTGGACGTAGTAAGTATTAACTCCTCTTCATTCTCTGATTATAAACTGTTCTTTTTATCAACAGTACTTACTTGTAAACCTTAAAACCATTAGAACAAGGTAATTAGAAGGTTGTTTCATCAGGAAATCAATCAGAAAATGAACAGGGAGTTAAAACATTCAATCCCATGGTCTTTCTTTTAACAAAAATATGTTTTACTATTTGGACTTAACAGATCATGCCAGAAGGAAAAGGGAATAATTAATAGAATTGAGCAAATAACTGATTTTTCAGTTCAATGACTGAACTGAAAAAACCCCCCCAAAAACAGAAAAAAATAATTTGATTCATTTTCAACCAGAGCCGAGTTTTGAAAAGGTCTTTCTTCCAAAATCAAAAAACTTGGCTTCCAGTGTCAAAACATTTCCAATGTCAATTTGAAGCAATATTTTGAAATAGAATGTTGATTTAAACTGAAAAGTGAATTTTGAAAATGTTATTTTAAAATGTCAAAACAAATATTTTCAATATTTCCAACATTTTTTTCCAGTTTTTTCCCCTGATAAACTGCCAAATTTAACCCAAAGTCATAAATAGTTTTTGTGCCTAATAAGTTTAAATATTCACTAGAAGGTTTGCCTGCTTTAGTAAATACATAGCCATGTTATTCATCATACCTCACTGCAGGATTTGTCTTATATATGTTTAACAGAACAATACGTTTTGGACACAGTTATTGTATTGAGGGCTACTCTCAAGTTTGGCTGATTGTTCTGTGTTAATAGAGTTAACATTGGGAAAATTACATAGACACTGAAAAGTTCATACAGATGTAAGCTAATTATGGAAACATCACATCTCTACCTTATGTTATGAAGCTATGAGGGATTTCATATCAAAAGTGAAACTTGCTCTGTGGATGTTGTTTTTGCTTCTGAGAAAATAAGTAGAATAGTTAGAATGAAAGATAATTAAAGCAACTGAATTCAATTTCCACTGCATGACTTTACCTCCTGCTTGAGTTTACAAGTAGAGCTGGCAATAATTTGAATGCTCAGAAATTCAGTATAGTATTCAGTGTAGTGGGCCAAACATGGTTTCAAAAAATGCCAAAAATAATGTAAAAAATCTAGGATCCAGTCTTTGGCTGGTTTGAAATGTGACAGCTCCTATTTTACACCAATAAATGATCTGTCCCCTAATTTCTATTGACTAAGAAATTCAGTCTACATCTTTGTTCCTTTCTGCCTGGGGTCTTAAACTGATTTTTATAGTGCATTCTTAATATCAAAAAGGGAAAAAGCATAGTAAATCATCCAGTCTACTCCTCTGCATATGCTGGACAGTTCTTCATAGTATACAGCTGTATACTTTGTCCAGCTCAATTTTAAATTACTCAGGCAATGGGCCTCTCACACTTCTCCTGGGAGACCACCGGACAGTTTGATAGCTCTTGTCATTAGGGAATTTTTCTTGACAGTCAGCCTAATTTTTCCATTTCTTAGCCACACTAGTTCTCCACTGTACTTTTCTGCTTCATTCAGATACAGCACTTTGCAGTTATGTGGTTCCTGAGATGATAGTTTGACCAAGCTTTGCATAGGCTGGTCTTTAAAACCTATCTTGAAAGTCAATCTCTCTAATCTCATAATTTTAGATGCCCTTCTCACAGTTCTCTGCAGTTTGTCAATATTTTTCTGACTCCAGAATTTAATGTTTTATTCTAGGTGTTCCTCCAGACTGAATATATCATATACAGAAACTTAATATCTCCCAACTCTATAACAACATGATACCTCAATATATGAAGCTTAACATCACATTGGCTTGTACAGTAGGAGTGGAATCCTTATTTCTTTGACGTTGGGAAGAGTTTTGCCATTGGAATCTATAAGGCCAGGATTTTACCCTAGGTGTAGCAGTTCCTGGGTGCAATGGGTTAAATTAAAAATCCTTAAATCTGCATCTCTTTGATAGAGTTGCATAAGAAAACTTTCAATGTAACTGAACACAACAACCCCACTCAAAAAAAAATCTTGTAATTGTTTGCAAAAGAAGGGCATTTTGCTTCACCTTCAATTTTGCAAAAATGAAAGGAACTTTTTACAAGGAGAATCCTGACACCATGAAACTGGCATTTGTCTCTGAATGGACAATTGTGAAATTCCCAGGTACTGGAATTTCTTCCTCTTTCCACTGTTACAATCTTTGTGTCATTTTACAGAAAGAATGAAATTGCACCTTACATTATTGCAGCAAATAATCCAAACAGATACCCTTCTCTAGCCACACTCAATGCAGGGGATGTGAATGTGGTGAGTGCTGCCTCTGTGGCATACCTGTCCACGTAATAGGGCAGGTGATGGGTAATGTCTCCCTACCAGTCCGTGGGCAGAAACATTCCCCAGAAAGGGGAATCTGGATCTAGCAGTCAGTATAGGAGCCCTAGAAAGTACCCTGGAGGAGAGCATCATTCTCCCCTCAATTCTACTTACATCAGGGCAGATTTTCAAAGATATTCAGAAGCTTAAAGATGAAGAGAGTTGCTCACAGGGTTTTCTCAAAATCACCCGAGCAGGCTAGACAAAAAACAAAGGAAATGAGCCTCCAAACTGCTTAACTGTTTTTGAAAAAAATTATTATTAGCTGCACATCTGCCAAAATAACTTTGAAAATCTGGTCCATTATTCATTGCAGCCCAAGCCTTACTTGGATTGACTTTAGTATTGTTTTTGTTTAACCAAGGCCTACAGAATGAGGCCCCTAAGAAGCAGCATCTTTTCATTCCATCCTGGATGGGTAAACATGTTCCACATAACAGACCAAAGCTCAATGCAAATAGTTGCCATGAGCTTCTGATTTTGTACCTAGGTTTTGAAAGGGACAGCTAAACAAATGGAAACTCTGAAATTCTTTTACATGCCACATTTCTAGCTAATTGCTGCACTGCGTGCTTTTGTTTATTAAACCAGACTATAGCTCTACGGTGAACAGGAAGCCCCATGGCATCAGCACTAGTTCAAGTCCTGTTCACTTCATTAATGACTGAACATCATTGTCACATGTTGACCACTCATGATATATGTACAATCAGGTGAGTTAGTGAGTCTCAGCCTACTCTAGTGGAAAGTGTCTACCACAAACATACCCTATGGGCTGCCTTAAACCAAGGCCTGGAGTAACCGAGCATGGAAGATTAGCTTTCTTGCCACCACAAGAGGGCTTGGCTCAGGATCAAATACAGGATTCAAGAAGGATGTCAGAATGGCAGACCTAGATACTGAAATCTTGTGTTTACCATTAGAACAGATACAACAAAGAAAGCAAACCAAACTTCCACACCTATCACTGACTGAGAAGGCTCACCTCAAGATGGTGTATGTAACTTTGTGTCCATGCTCCATCAGTCCTTGTCCTTTGAGGCTTTGCTTTTTGTAATATTGATTTTACTATTGCCTTCCATGTCTTCTCAGATAAAAATGTCATTATGAATCATTGTTTTTCATCAAAGTACACTCAGAATTTGTCAGTTTAAAGTTTTCTAAATAAGTAATTATTTTGATTGTACAAGATTAATACTTTCACCCAATATTTCTTCCGCACATTTGAGAAACAGACTAAGAATGAAGACCATTCCTTTTTTCCATATCATGGAATACACTTCCTAAACTTGACCAAAAATTCACACTGTGAATGACAGCATGTTAACTAGCTAATATGACCATTGATACGAGGGGAGATCCTGAACCTAAATGTTTTAAACAGTAGAGCTGTTCTCTTTATTTGCTCTGGAAGATCCCTGATTGAAAGAACACTGCAATAGATTCCTTTCATCAGCTCTGTTAGTTACATTTCCTGCTTTGATAAATGTACAGTATAAGAAAAATTGAAAGCACTTCAAACTACCCAGTTGCATTTGATTAGTTAGTCTGAATAATGTTACAGCCTTTCAGGACCCAGAGGAAAACGTTTTGAAGAGTTTCACTGCTAATGTTTTTCTTCACAAACAAATATAGATTTCCTACTCTGTGTAATTATTTTACAAGAGATAACATTTCTTGGACTTCTGAAATTTAATTCTCTCATTTGTATGGGATCTGTTTTGGGATGTGTGATTTATTTGTTTGGAATTAGAAATCTGGAATGAAAGCTGATGTATGAAGTATTGTCCGCAATGCTTTTAGGGGAGATGTAATCCAGTGTTCTTGTTGACCTAGCCACTCTACAATTTTTATGACATTAAGAAACCATTTTAGTTTCTGCTAACTGTTGTGCTGGTGGTTAGCATGGGATATACGTTTATTTAAATAGTTTTTGCTCAATTGCCATCTGTCTCTGCTTCCAGGGCAGATGAATTTGGAAATGTTTGTAGAGCAGAAATTATAGTGTAGATATAGGAAATTAAATTGTCAAGATATTGTTTCTTAGAGAATTTAAAATCTTGGAAGGAACACAATTTAAGTCAAAGGGCCGAATTCAGCTCTGGTGCAAGTGTGGGCAGCTCCACTTAGATGAAACTACACCTACTTACAGCTAGGAGGATTCTGGTTCAGAACGGATATGGTCAAAAATAACTGCAAATTGTCAGACTCAGTCAATAAACTCTGGCTGTGCAGGAATAAAGAGCACAGGTTTCTTAAACCGGCTCTGCACTTCCCTGACCAATTCTGACAACAATAAATATATTGGAGAATGTACTAGCACCCTTTCTGTGGGTGCAAAGTCACTGATGGGGAGGCCCATCAGAAAGCTGGTTTCCCTTTTCAACTGCACAGGAAACACAATGGCTTCTATAGCCCCAGGGGAGCACTAACTGCAGTAAAATTGCCACACAAAAGTTGAAGAGGACCAAAAATGTCATTGCTAGAGGGGTTAACTAAGAGAACAGCTTTGGAAGGGCCCTCTTGGGGGGTCTCCTCCCTTTGGTTGGTACAGGAAAGAACTCTGCCCTAATAAAGTTGGCCTTTCGGGTTTTTTTTTCAACCTGGCAATGTTCAAAATACTCATTTCAACTTTAAATTGCATGCTCAGCCTGTAAGGATCTCACTTCCTTACTAGTCTCCTGTCTTGCCTACATTACCAAATTGTCATCAACACAATAAAAATGATCATCTTAATGAAAAGTAACAAAAGATTCTAGGTGGACAGGACTTCCGCTGGGGAGGGGAAGAGAGAGACTTGCGCTGTAGTGACAACAATACATAGTTAAACTCTTTTCAGCCCCTGAGCCTCAAAGTCAGTGAAATGACATATTAAAAACGTTGCTTTGCAGCAATGTATTGAAGGGAAAGCAGTGTAAAACAGGAGAAAATGGGGCAATGCTTGAAATTGCAAGAGTGACAAAGAGGAACATCCTGGACAAAAAGAGAGGGCTCTATGTAAGAGGGACATTGTATAATTTGTGTAAATGTAGCTTAGGTGCCCAGCCTCCCTGCAACCATTGGCTAAATGACAATAAGAGGTACATTAAGAGGTGGGGTCTATTGTTTGGCTCGAGAGAAAAAGGTGTGTGGTCCCTTTATGGGCTACAGAGCTGTGGCAGCTTCAGACCAAGTCAGCATAGGGATGTTGAATGTTCCTGGCACCCTCAATAACCAGTGGCACAGTAGGACTACTTAGGTCCACCCTATGCAGAAAAGGCTTTTCTAACCTTTCCAGGAAGAGCAGCTTCCACCCAAGGAAGTAGTTAAATGCCAGCTTTTGTCAATGATGTGCTGTGGTCATTATGCTAGCTGATCCCATCTCCGTGGACTGGGAAGGACTTTTTGCCCTCATTGACAGACTGTCCAAGGAAAGGTAGGTTGTTTTCATCTTACCACAGGGTACTCCCTGACATTTAGGCATAAAGTTGAGGCTTAATTAAACCACATTCAAAGACTTTTAGCTTCCTTCTGGCCTACCTGGACACTGGAATTTGATGTCCATATAGTATTTTATATCATCCACTCTCTAAAATATTGGAAAAAGTTGTGGTAAATATTACATGTTCTTTGCCTTTTAGGTAGCTGCTGCCCAAAGTTAATTTTCTAGGCCAAGGCCGTTGCTACTTTCTTGGATGTTATGCCACCACATAATGAGGCCCTTCTCCAGGAGAAAGCAATTTGATGGCTGTTGGCTCACAGCAGAATTATTGTCTTCCTGAGCTATGCAGCATCAGAGGCTGCTCCCCATTATAGGCTATGTCTACACTAGAAAAGTTAAGTAAACTTTGTTAAGGCAACTTAATAAGATCGACTTTAAGTTGACTTAAAGTTGACCTTATTAAGTCAACTTAACGCTTTAAGTTGACTTAATAAGGTCAATTTAGGCACTAATCCCCATCCACGCTGGCTTTGAGTCGATTTAAGGCTTAAGTTGACTTAAAACCAGGTGTTATTAAGTTGACTTAAGCTTTCCTTAAGTCGACTTAAGGAAATGCTTAAGTCAACTTAATAAAAGCCCAGTGCGGACGTGGCTTTGTTTAGGTCAACTTAAGCATCCTTAAGTCGACCTAAGTTGCCAGTGTAGATGCACCAATGGAGTGGGGAATACATTAGCCTTGATAACAGCTGGTGAATTCTTCTCTCACTGACTAATATTTTGATCAGGAAAGATGGAGGCTACTGGAACTTTCCCTATCTCCTCTTCTGGCCATGCAGTCTTTGGACTAAAGAAGCTGTTGCAGTGTTTTCTTTTAGTTTTGCAAAGACCTATCTCCTTGATAGCACAGACTGCTATATAGCCATCACCTAAAGCTACATGAAAGATAGATTTATATGTGCGATATTAGCAAGATATTGAAATCAAAGTTTCTAGACTTCAGCTAGGCACTTGGAGCCAGATTTTGACATCCATATTCATGATGCATAGTACTTTATTTTGTGAATGGTTCCATTAATTTCAAATGGGACAACTTTCTGCATATTCTGCCACTCATAAAAGTGGCAGAGTCTGGCCCTTCATAAGTAAGATCAACAGGCTTAAAACATGACATTTTCTTCCTATTACTTTCTATCAACCTAGAAGAGTATTTGTTATGCATACTTTACAGTTCATTGCTACAAGCAATAATGAGTATCATTTAAAGAATCTAATAACTTCCTTTTCTATTTCTCCAGCATGAAAAACTAACTCATACATGGATTGAGAAGATTTAAGAGCTTTGAAATGAAGTTTAGAGACCTGTACAAGACACGGAGTGTGCTACAGCTTGGTTGCAAGAAAGTCTACTACTAGTAGTAAGTGTTTTTATGGTCCATGATATGCATAAAACAGAAGAGGTGTTGGCATTTTGGAAGATCAAATACCCTCAGAGGAAGATGATCATAGATAAACTGAATGGAAGTTTCAAGACATTACCATTTTAAAGTAAATATGCATTTATTATCATATGAGTTGATTTTAAAATAGTTATTATGTGATAAAGGGGAAGAATAAAAGAGAAAATGTAGTAAGCAAAATTTAGTGGCATTGCCCCAATCCATTTATGAATTAAGCAGGCACTTTGTCATCATGTCTCCTTTCAGTCCTCTGAGTTAAAGGATCTTTAAGATTTCTGGCTCCAAATCTGTAGGGTGGGACAAAAGAAAAGGTTCCCGCTTTCTCATGCATTGAAGAGATGAACATCTAACAATGGGCTTGGAAGATGCTGCCTGGCTTGCTGTTTAGTAAGTTGCAGCCTTTATATAAGATATAATTGCTATGCATATGATCATTATGCATTTGTGCAGCCACTGTTTATGCAGATTTTTGTGGTTTCATCATTTATGAGTAATTAATCTAAGAGAAACTCTTATTCCCAGACCTCTTTTTAAATACCTGTCTCATCTGCAACAGATCTCCAAGATTCACACTATACACTTAGAAAAGTAGGAGTAATAAGAAAACATGTATTCTCATTCTTATATCTACTTTTCATGTTTCTCAGCTGAGAGGATTGAGAGTATTGATTTGGATCAGTTGAGACTGGCAAGACTAGGACTAGTTCATTTGGCAATCTAGTCCTTTCCCACAAATGCCTCCCATTGCCATACTGCATTTAAGTTGCCCCAGTCATATGGACAGAACAAATAGGCTTCCTTCACTATTCACACTCTATAGAGCATTCTGAGATATCTATTCCTTTTGCACTGATGCAAGAGATCATGGGGAGGTGGGTCTGGAAGGGATTCCAAGTTCAGATAAGGACGCAAGTCTTGCTTTAGTGCTGTTTCTCTCATCTTCTTCCAGCAGCAAAGGGATATGCTGTTGTCTTTCACACTAGTACTGAAACCTCCATTGCTGTTAATAAAATAGGACCTGATTCAGTGAAGTGTTGAGCATCTACAACACCCATTGAAGTCACTGGGAGTTGAACATGCTCAGCATTCTGCAAGACCAGGTCCATAAAATACATCAGATGCGAAGTAATTTCCTATAGGTGCTAATGTGCTTCATTTTCTTGTGATTCTCCCGTGATGCTTATGTTTTAGTAGCTCATTGTTGAAGAGGAAGATTTTTTTCAGCAGATATTAACCTGTCTGCAAGATAAGGTTCTATGATGTACAAAGGAAAAATATTAAGATGAAAAAAGTGCTTTTTAAAATTTATTTAAAAAAAAAACCCTTTTAAAAATCTGCTTTTTGGATACAAAGTGTATGTAGTCCACATAGAATCACAGAAACTGGAAGGGACCATGACCAGGGCCGTCCCATGGGGGGAATGGGACCCAGGGCCAATTGGCCAAAGTGGGGCCCCCACCCTCATGCTGGAGGGGAGCATGGTCAGCCCACGGGCCTGCTCCACCCCCCAGGGAGTCAGCCGAGGCTGCTGGCAAGGGGAGCTGGCTCCCGCCCCGGCCCTGGAGGCCGAGTCGCGGCTGCCTGTTGGGGGTGGGGAGCAGGAGGAGCCAGCTCCAGCTCCAGCCCTGGGCCTGGGAGCTGGCTCCAGCCCCAGCCTTGGGCTGGGAAGCCACCTGCAGCCAGGAGCCAGCCCTGAGACTGTCTGCTGGGTCTGAGGGAAAGCTGGAGCCGGCTCCAGAGGCCACCTGCGGGGGGGAGGCGGGCCCGGTCCTGGGCTGGGAGGACGAGGCCACCTGCAGGGAAGAGCCTGCTCCGGTCCCGGCCTTGGGCCGGGAGCCTGCAATGTGGGGCAGGCCGGCACAGAGGCCGGGCCCCGTGTGCTCCGCCCCTAGCATACCTGCTCCACCCTGGAGGCGGGGAGGGCTGTCCCAGGAGCTGGGCATATCCCTCCCGGCCCACCCCACCTCGCTGCCAAAGGCAGCGGGTCAGTTGTGGGAGGGGGGTCTGCGGCGAGCACGGGCCCTGCACAGTGCGGGGCCCACATAACCGCGGGGCCCGGTGCAATCGCCCCGTTCGCCCCCCCCCCCAGGGACGGCCCTGACCATGACAGGTCATTGAGTCCATTTACCTGCACTCATGGCAGGACCAACTACCCCCATTAAACCATCCCTGACAGGTGTTTATCTAACCTGCTCTTAAAAACCTCCAATATAGGAGATTCCACAACCTGGTAAGGCAACTTATTCCAGTGGTTAATCACCCTGACCGTTAGGAATTTTTTCCTAATGTCTAGGCTGGACCTCCCTTGCTGTCATTTAAGACCATTGTTTCTTGCCCTACCATCTGTGATTAAGGAGAATAATTTTTCTCCTTCCTCATAACAACCTTTTAGGTATTTGAAAACTGTTATATCTCCTCTCAGTCTCCTTTTTTCTAGACTAAACAAATCCAGCTCTTTCAATCTTCCCTCACAGGTCAAATGTTCCAGTCCTCTAATCATTTTTGTTGCCCTTCTCTGGACTTTTTCCAGTTTCTCCACATCCTTTTTTAAATGAGGTGTCCAAAACTGGACATAGTACTCAAGTTGAGGTCTAATCAGTGCAGAATAGAGTGGAAGAATCACTTCTCGAGTCTTACTCATAATACTCCTGTTAATACACCCCAGAATGGTGTTAGCTTTTTTTGCAACAGCATTGCACTGCTGACTCATATTTAGCTTGTGGTCCACTATTACACCCAGATCCCTTTCTGCAGTACTCCTTCCTGGGCAGTCATTGCCCAGTTTCTATGTGTGCAATGGGTTGTTTAACCCTAAGTGGAGTACCTGGTACTTATCTTTATTGAATTTCATTTTATTTATCTCAGACCATTTCACCAGTTTGTCCAAATCATTTTGAATTGTGATCCTATCCCTTCAAAGCACTCGCAACCCCTCCCAGCTTGGTATCATCTGCAAATTTTATGGCTATGTCTACACTTGCAAGTTAGTTTGAATTAAGGAAAGTTAATTTGAACTAACTTAAGCCTTGGCCACACTAGGCTTTCATTAGTTCGAATTAAGGGTTTCCTTAATTCGAACGAATAAATTCGCTTATACCTTTTGAACTAACCCTTAATTCGAGCTAGTTAGTTCGAATTAAATTAAGTCAATGTGGCCATGTTAGTTCAAACTAACTGCTTAGTTCGAACTAACCGGCACATTGAGCTTAATGCAACTGACTAATTCGAACTAAGCAAGTGCTATGTATGGCACTTCCTTAGTTTGAACTAAAATTCCAGTGGGGCCATGCTAGTTCGAATTAAGTGAATTCGAACTAACTAAAATTAGTTCGAATTAGTTAGTTCGAATTAACTAATTCAAACTAACTTTGGTAAGTGTAGACATAGCCTATAAGTTTGGTCTCTATGCCATCATCAAAATTATTGATAAAAATGTTGAACAAAACCGGAGTCAAGACAGATTCCTGTGGCAACCCGCTCGTTATGTCCTTACAGCCTGAATATGAACTGTTGGTAACTACTCTCTGGGCCTATGTCTACACTTGTAAATTTAGGTTGACTTTAGCTAAGTCGACGTAACTAAGTCGACGTAACTAAGTCTATTTTAAGTCGACTTAGTTAAGTCGACTTAGCATGTCTACACCTAAATTTAAAGTCGACTTAGGGGGGAACTTACAAAGTTGACCTAGAGCATCCACACTGGATGCCTAGGTCGACTTCTTGGGGCTAGAGGGACCTCGGGCAGGTCCACGGGAGCAGGGGGGGGCACCTCTTGCTCAGTGCCAGGGGGCCCAGCCTTTGCTCCATTATACTTTGGTACAATGGGGCAAAGGGGGACAGGGACCCTGGCAAGGCATAGGGGCAGGGTGGACAGGCTCTGCCCTGCCCTGTGGGGGGGCATGTCAGGCTCCCCCTGTACCCCCTCCCTGGCAGGGAGGGCATCCTGGAGTAGCCCTAAGTCGACTTAGGGCTACTCCAGGTCTACACTGGCTTAAGTCGACTTTAAAAAGTCATCTTAAGCCTAAAGTCGACTTAAGCCTTAAGTCGAACTAAAATGAGGTTTAATAAAGTCGACTTAATTTTCATTAGTGTAGTGTAGACGTGGGTTAAATTAAGCTGATTTAAGCAAGCTTAAGTCGACTTAATTTACAAGTGTAGATGCACCCTGGGAGTGGTTATCCAACCCATCTTATAGTAGCTCCATCTAGTTTGTACCTCCCCAGTTTATTAATGAGAATGTGATGTGAGACTGTATCAAATGCCTTTCTAAAGTCTAGATATACCACATCTACTGTTCCCATCTATCCACAATGCTCGTTACCACATCATAGAAAGCTATCAAGTCAGTTTGACATGATTTGTTTTTGACAAATCCATATGTCTAGAGCATGGAGAAGTTGGTTCTCTCTCTTGTATGGAACAAGTTCTTGCATCTTGTGTGGTTACTGTAATGGATATAGAGAAAGGGATGGAAAGAGAATCTTCAAGATTGATGCTGGAGGTAATTGTTATCTCCTATAACTGTCCTACCTATAGCCATCTGAATGGTTATAATCCTTATACCTGTTGGGTTTTTGAACCACAAAAGATAAATGTTTAAGGACCATCCCTTTAAAATGTTTTCAGATTATCATTTTATCACATAAACTTCATAATAATCTTGTGTTAGATTTTGTCATTCTTTCTCACATTGAGTAGTGCCTTTCTCTATGAATAGCCTCTGTGATTTCAGTGGGTATTCCTCACTGTAAGGGTAGGAGGGACTGGCCCTTTATACATAAACTTGACTTTTAGAAAATTGTTTGTAAAAAGTTTGTTTCTGCAGTTTGTAGCTTTAAATAATTTAAAATAGAGCATGTATCTTATTATAAAATCTTAAATAATTTATGTTTGCAAATAAATGTGATGAAATTAGACACCCATTTTCCTCTTTTAAAATCACCTTTCTTCCTCTAAATGACCTTCTTATTCTGGCTGAGTATCCTGTGCTCCTGCAGCCATTCTCAGGAATGGAGTGAGAACAAACATATGGGGTCAGAGTCCCCTATACTCCAGTTGCTTGGGTAGCACAATGAAGTTCTGCTACATTCCTTTAGAGCTCACTCCAAATGTGTCTTAGCATCATCATGCTCACAATAGCCATCAGCTCTGATGCAGAGAACAACCTGTTCTGTACCTCTTCCTTTTTCATCAAGGGCCCCCTGTAGTGTTCCTGATTCACAAGGGAGGTTTCAGTGCTCAGTGAAACTCTGCAGAGGCAGTTCTGTTAGGATATTAGATTACATTCTGTTAGCTACAGAGGACCCTGCAAAGAACCACTGACTATCAGAAGGCTGAACATGGTGATCAACAACAAATGATGTTGAAGTAACAGCATCTCCCTGATTAGCAGTAGAAAATGCAGAAACAGGCACTAATATGAGAAGTTTCAGAAGTGGATTCTAATGTGCCTTCTCTTTTTAGGGCAGAAAGAGACCATTTGTTAATTCTAGAGCTATCTCCCCTGTTGAGCTAGTGGTTATAGAAAGCTTATTTACCCCCTAACATTCTGGGCCAGTACTTGATCCTTCTAGGATCAGGGGAGTGCAAAAGAGACCTTAAATCACCTTTGCTTGCTCTTCATTACATTCTATGCTGAGTGTAGCTTGGACTGAGGATCAGGCCTTCAGTGCTGATCTCTATCCCCACCTCCCCCCACACCCACATTGTCTACACTTGCTACCTTTCTGGCGGCAGTCAAAGGGAGATACACAAGCTATGTAAAAAACTTGCATCTCTCCTTCGACTCTCTAACACTCACTTACCTCCCTTTCTCCACTGCGCTGAGCTGAAGGGAAATGCTGTCCCTTTGACAGAGCATGTCTCGGAGCTGGAGTTATTAAATCGAACTTCAAATTGATTGAGTAGGTCTTGACTGATCACTCAATAGAACCTGGAAGATCTAACTGATGGTGGGTGAATTTGCTGCTGTCCCTGCCATTTTCTCAGTACACAATAGTTTTGGGGGCTGTATACAGTATATACATAAAAATATAAAAACTATTTTCCATCCACATATGTACCTGGAGTAACAGGAGCAGTTAGGTAAATGCTACCTATAGTGCTAAATTTGCATGCTTGATATTCTGCATACAATACAGTTAATGGCTGTATTTAGAAGAGTAAATTATTTGTGATCAGAGGTAGAGAAAGAAAAGAGGGAGATGCATTAAATATAAAAAAAAAACTGAAGTCTTTCTGATATTCCACATAATAGACTAAAATAGCAAAATCAAGTTGAAGTTTCTCATCATAGTGAACCTACATCCAAGCTGCAATAAAGTAAGCAAGTGTGATGCAGTTTAACAAAATGATATACCATATATTCTTGCTTAAAAAACCTGTATCTAAAATAATGAAAGTCTTTTACCTACCTTAAGTTCTCTAAAAAAGATGCTACTCCTTGCCCATTCAACAATGGAGAAGAGCGTTTGGTCAGCCATTTTACACATGAGCCCAAATGTGTTGAGCTTTTCATGTTTGCTTCTGTTAGCTTGCTCTTGTTGCAAATAAGCCATGATCTTAGCCTGGACTTGTGGCTCATCTGGCTCACACTTCAAGAGTTCCAATATCAGATGTGGAATACTTGCTGGTGAGCTTGTTTGATAACTATCCATGTAGGAGTAGCCCATTATTGACTCTGGAGAGCTAGTGTAAGGGTCAGGGTACTCAGACTTGATAGCACGGCTTGGAAAGTGGCCATAGGTTTGGTAACCTTGTAGACTGCCGTGAGGTGGCATGGTCATGCTAATTGGAGAGGTTACAAATGGACTTCTGTCATAGTCTGTAGGAGGCAAGGCAGTATGGTTCAGAGGTAGGCCTTTGGAAGCAGAGTGGATATTCTGAATTGCAGAGGATATTGTCAGGTCAGTGGGCATTGCTTGGATCACTTGAGTCATGGCTTCCAGCTTAAGTCCATTTGCTCGGATAAGAGCTTTCTTCTGCTGCTTCAGTGCCCTGTCTCTCTTGTACATTGGTCCAAACTTGTTTCGACCCCCACGCATTCGGTCAGCTCTCACAGCTGTTGGTAGAAAAGAGAAGGAAGTAAGATCTTAGTTAAAATTTAAGCAGATAACGTTCTTGAGTTGAACAGACACTTAGGAAAATAGTGGCAATACAGCAGCACTCCCTTAGTGCTATTTTCATCAAAGTAAAGTATTATTCCAAAACAACAACAACAAAAATATTTTTACTTAATGAATTTTAATTTTCTTAGTTGCCTTTTGTCATTGGACAAATATTCTTAACCTGTATGTACTCATTGCTCTGGTCACTTAAGAGCAGAGGCGAATCAGGGGCCTCCCCTACTGGAGAGTCCTCCTCACCTAGAGTCACCCCCCTGCCCTACCTACCAGCCTAGGGCCTTGGCTGTGTATGGGCAGCCCAGTGCTGCGGGGGCTTGGGGTCAGAGGCTGGATGCAACCTTGCTAGTCAAGCCCCGGGGGCGGCGGGGCCAACTGGCATGTGCAGCGTGGTTTCCAGGGTGACCTGAAGGCCATGCCAAGAGGCTGTACTGCAGTGGTTTTCAAACTTTTTTCCTCAGGACCCAGTTGAAAAAAAAAGTAATTTATGTCCATGACCCAACAATTACATCTTTCAGCAATGCATTCCAGATTTTCAGCGGTGGCAGCAGGAGGCACCATGACCCAGTACCTGAGGGTCTATGACCCAGTACTCGTCCCAACCCATGGTTTGAAAACTACTGCCATACTGCATGCTCCAGTCAGCCCTGCACTGCCACCCCAGGGGCCAACCAGGTAGGCCACAATTGGCCTGGCAGCCAGCCCAGGGGTGGGACGGGAGCTCAGAGCCCAGCCTCTATGCCGTCCTGCCCTGCTACCCCAAGTCTCCCCCAGAGCCGGAAGGGCGGAGGGCCCTCACATTGTGGTGGGCCCCTGGGCATGGGCCCTGTTTGGCCTGTGCAGTAATCCGCCCCTACTTAAGAGGTAATAATTAGGAATAGACACTGTAATTGGCTGCAGCAATTTCACATATCATGAGATAATATGCAATTCCTGTTGAGATCTCATGATTTTTTAAAAAAATATTGCAGCCCAGGGTATCATAAGGAAAAAATGGCTGATGGCCAAAACTCATCTGAGATGCATCCAGAGGATCATAGTATCTCAGAATAATTCCATTACTGCATACCACCACTGTACAAAATTGTCTAAAACGTAAGCTGCAATAGGTTCAACAAGCCTAAAGGTAAATCTGTTTTCTGTTGCAAGCATTAAAGATTTTTTTCCTTTTTAGTTTATCTACATTGTTGCAAATGTTCAAGGAACATTCCTCATTTTCTCAATTTCTAGTGAGTTTTTCAAATGCAATCTGAATAGGCATAGAGAAAGCAGCCCACTTGCCATATTTCACACAGGTTAAACTAACTCAAGCTATTGACAATGTTGCAACTTGTAACATCTCTGGAATAAGAAATAATTAAAACAAATTTACTTCAACAGTTGCCCGGGGAATCATATTGGTGATCTCTGTCACAGCAGTATCTGTCACCATGGCATATATCTAATGGACTAGTGAGTAGTTTTCATCAAGCCCACCTTGCCCAATGGCAATTAGCTAGCAACAGGAACCTTTGACAGCTTGGTGACATGTTGAGACTGCTGAGATAGCTGGAGGTTAAATTCTTGAGCTTTTTATCTTAGGGATTAGTGTAACATTAAAAATTTATTACAAATCCTAGGTACATATAATACTGTACATTATCATAAAGACGTTAACAATTAATGATTTTTGGTATACATGGTAATTTATGAACTACAGTTCAAGACCATATATCACTATCAGGGAAATACATATATAAATGCCACAGGCTTTTATAATTAAGAAAGCATGTGTTCTTCCAATTTTCCAGATAGAGGAACAGAAGTTGTATAACTGTGACATAAGGATATAAAGATAAATCTTGTAAAGTACCTTTAAAAATATGTATGTTTTACTTAATGTTGCCATTCAAGCTTGCTTTTATTTTTTTGGCGCTAGTAATACCATCCCTTATGAGTATTGCAGGAAACTGAAAAGTGTTAATGCAATGTGTTACTGATAAATGTAACTAACTAAATGAGTGTGTATGTTTTTCTCAAAACTGTTGCAATATGCGACACACTTAAAATTCTATAGGTCAAATTCCACCCTTAGATACTTTGATTTCAGTGGGAGTTGCACGAAAGTGAGTTGTATGTAATCATATGAGTACAGAAATCAGGCCTGTGTGATTATTTGTAATTAAAAACAGAAGTAGCAGTTAAGCAAAAGTATTCTAAATGACTTATTTTAACTACGTATTTTTAAAGAGAGATACTGCAACCCAAGATGTTCAGCTCAGTATAATATACCGGTTGTATCTGTGAACTTTGAGCAAATGTAGTGTATGTTGTATTTACTAAATTGTGTGAAGCACTTTGTATATTTGAATGCCCATCTGGATTTATAGCCTTATATTTACGGTCTAATACTGGGCTGATCCTGCAGTATGAACTCAGGCAAAATTCCTATTCATTACAGTGAGAGTTTTTCTGAGTAAAGAATGTTCCATTCTGATCCTGCATTTCTTGCTCAAGGAAAATTCCCATTAACTGTAGAATCTGGGCCTAAGTGTAAATAATATGTTTGGAATGACTTGTGTTGAACTATCAAGATTCTCTTACTAGCTTTTTTATAATAATTTTGCATTCTGTTATTTCAATATACTTAAAGTATTCACATTCTTCTGGGTATGTGAATACTCACTGTAAATTTTGAAAACCCACTCTAAAATCTCATATTTTCCTTAAATTTTTGAAGAAATCTCATTGTGAAAGCATAGCTATTCATGATCGAAAGGGGTAGTTGTGTTAATCTATTGCAGAAAAACAACAGACTCCTGTGGCACTTTTATAAATAAATCTGTTAGTCTTTAAAAGTGCCACAGGACTCTGTTGCATATCTATTTATGTTAGCTTTCAGACTTTTAGAGATTTTACCCGTATTTTAGCTCAATCTTGCAGTTATTCTGTGTACTGAACTCATATTGAAATCAGTTGCAATTCTGTATAAGGAAAGACTCTCAATATTTCTTTATTGCATATTTTCTTTAAGATGCATATTGCAACAGAGAGTTCCACAACAAAAACACTATAAAATAATTAAACAAATTCATCATACTAAAGACAAAAATTAGGTTGCAAGTATTAATTTTCCATTCTGAGAACTGATAATGTATCTCTTTTTATTCTGACTTAATTTTCTTTGTTCCTATAAAATTTTAAAAGTAATTTCCATGCTAGCCTTACTTTCACTCAGGTACACTGAAATGCATCAAACAATATATAAGTCAAGGCTTTCAATTTTTTCTTGTGGTTTTAATTAGTTTTAACTTATACTGGACCTGCTACTATTACAAATAGATTTTTAAAAAATCCCTTATATAAAACATATGATAGCAGCATATCATAAGTTACTAGCAAGTATTTTTAAATGGAGATGGCAAATGATGTGCAACATAATTTGTATAAAACTAAAAGGTACAAAGTATTTTCAATAGTTCACATATTGTATAGATTATAAATATATAATAACAGTAATAATTCTTACCTTCTAACTTCATTCCAACACTTAGACATTTTTGAAATCGACAGTAAGGGCAACGCTTTCTCTGTGTTTTGTCAATCTGGCAGTTCTGATTTTCTATACATGTGTACCTTTTGTTATTCTGGACCGTTCGTTTAAAGAATCCCTGTATGACAGACAAAGAATCAGTCCATTTCACTTTAACAGTAGGTTTCAGCATTTTGTTTCATAGAAATCAGTGTCAAGTATTTGTCATATACAATTCAAGCACTTATGAGGTGACATGGTTTATTTTAGATTTCAAAAAGATATACCCTGGAGAAAACTGCTAGGCCACAGAGAAGGTTTTTTGGTATTAGTGTTGCATTTTTGTAGACTTATGTCAAAGCTTGGTGAGACTTGCCTGTACACCTCTGCATCCCTAACATGAACATTGATGCTGGCCAGTACCACCTTTGTCTGCTTTTTAATATTCATAAAATGATCAAAGTCTGCATTTTTAAAGTAAAGTAATCTTATAGGGACTAAATGTGAACACTTGCAAAATGTAATAGAAACATAAGAAACATCTGCTCTTTGTATACTGTTGGGGTGTACATCAGAAGCATAATAAACATTTGACATTCATTGTCTTAATACATTTTTTTTTACAAACATATGATTTGCTAGGTTCTTTCTTCTTGCCATAGAGTAAACTGTTTAAAATTGCATTGTTCTGGTATAGAAGGTAAAAGATTCTGCGTTTAGTTAACCATTTTAATGTTTGTATAGAACTTTAGAAAGTTTATTCATGACAAATTACTTAATTCACTAAAAAGGCTCAACTATATAATAGTTGGTTTCATTAGATATGGATTTAGTTTCCAAACGTTCACAGAATAAATTTTATGTGCAAATATTCTTTATATTAATGAAAAGAAATTATTTAATTGACTTTAATTGTATACATGTCCAAATAAATACTGAAATAAAATATTTTGGAGGAAAAATAAGTATGAAGTAGTGATGACAACAGAATTTTACATTTTTTATTGAAAGATGAAAACCTTGGAACAGTGGCATTAGATTTTATAAAGATGAAATGTATTGAGGATACTGTTTTGTCACTTTATCCTACAGGAACAATAATACTCAATGTATATAAGTCATCTAAAATCAATATATGGGACATTTAGGACTGAAAGTCCTTTTAGAACTCTTGTCACTACAATACAACAAAATATTTAAAAGAATGGGGACAGCCACATAACAAAACAATCTAATTTGGTTTGATTGTTGGTGGTGGTAGGGGTTTTTTCATTTGTGCAAATGAGATTTCTCTCTCCAAGAGGTCTTTCAAAATGTTGGGTATGAATGTAACTATAAATGGAATACAAACAAGGAATCTTGTGGCATTTTTAAAGATTAACACATTTATTTATTGCATGAGTTTTCATGGGTACTCACCAAAATTCATGCGATAAATAAATATGTTAGTCTTTAAAAGTGCCACAGGACACCTTGTTAGTCTAGCTCAGCCACACAAACATTGCTATCCCTCTGGAGCTAATAAATAGATACTAAAAGAAGCTAAACTACCCACCTCTGTTTATTTTTACCAGCATTTTCCTTTAACATTTTAAAATATTTAAAACCATTTTGCGTTGTTTTCTATTAAGTAATTTGTACTAAACCTTGCAGCTTTCACAGGTGAGAAGTCCATAATGGTAACCCGACACTTTATCTCCACATACAGGACATAGTTCTTCAAGGTCTTCATCATAAGAATAATTCACCATTTTAAACTGAGACACTGGAAAAAACAGAAATAGCACATTCAGGGGACATTTACATAAAAGTAAAAATGCTTTCCCCTACCTCCAACTATCATTAATTCTTACCTGGGGAAACAACTCACTGACTAGAAAAACATCCTCCTCAAATTCAATAAAAAGACAACAGCAGCAAAAAACATCACCACAGCCCACCACTGAAACATGAAATTCTTAATTCAACAGCAAATCAATACAGACTCTTAACAAGTGAACAAAACGTATAAACTTCAGAGTTTTGTAAGGTACGAAAGAATTTTAGATGTATGCAGAACTCCAGTGCTCTTAAACAATCTACAGTCTATGAAAATAGAAACTAAATTAAGTAATTTAATTTAATCACTGAAAAGTGCTTTAAAAAGTCAGAATCAAAACTGACAAGGTTAAATATCACTGCTGTATATACATTAACTTTAACTAGTTTTGCTTCCTTTAAAATTGTTAAAATAATACCAATCTGTAAATATTTACTTTTCTAAACTTGGAACCCACATAATCAGCTCTCTTCCGGTGTGCCGAATGTAAATTACTTACAGTACCAAGTTAAAACACTGTCCTGACAACCCAAACCCTGTATGATTAACAGCTTATCTTTAACAAAAGCCTGCATTCCTATAACTAAATTGATCAGATTTAATATTAAATGTTCAAATTGCTTATTGATTGGTTCCCAATTCCCATTTTATTTATTTTTACCTCCAAACATTTTTTAAACCCCGGGAACTAGAGAAAAGTAACACATGAGACAAACACTAGGCACTGGGATTGTTTTTTGGAGGGTTGGGATGGTAAAGTACCTAAACCTAATTAGTTCTGTATAATCGCCACGCTAAATTAAGCCCAAATCAAACCCCAACGATTCAGGGTTAAGGTCCCAGGCGCAATTTCCTCTGGACAAACATAACCAGATTGTTTGCGAGAGATCTAAAAGATGCACAGAATGCAAACAGGAAAGGCTGCAGTTCTTATGCCCCGATCTCCTCAAATATTCCTGTGCCATTTAGACAAAACCTTGAAGGAAAAAACCTGAAGTGTCTGTATGAATCTAATGCAGCCTCTGCCACTCCGACGAAAGGCGGAGGAGGAGCTGGGAAAGGAGGGGGTGCAAAAGACCTGAATGGAGAGATGGACAGAGAGAGACTCAGGGAGAGAGAATTGAGCTGGATTCACCCCACAAATAGCTCAGCCAGCAGGTCTGATTATCTTACCCCCTCCCCACAACCTCCCCTCCAAACAAACAAACCCACCACTCACGGCAGAGCCAATTTCTTTCCCCTTTCCTGCTGCTAAACCTGAGATCCGCTGCAAAATACTGTAAAGTAATCAATGATTTCCGTAAGGGGCAGGGGGTGGACACCACAAGCGGTAGAAGTTATGATTTTCTCCCCCCTAGACTCAAACAAACAGCTGTCACGTTTCTGAGTCATCTAAGCGATTAAAAGTAGCAGTGTCAAGGGAGAGATCTCCCATGGAGCGGCTGGGGATAACTCGGAGCCTGTAACTCCAAGGCAAGAAAAAGATTTAAGTCACTAACAGTAGCTGCGTGCCCTAAGGAAACCTCCGGCGCGGTGGGAAGCAGAGAGGGAGACTGGCCTGAAATTAACACGGCGTGAAATAGCCGAGGGAAAATATTTTCAGAACGATTTCTTCACGGTTTATGAATCAGGACCAATCTGATCGGAGAGCACAGAGTGTGTTACACACTCTGGGCTCTCTCCGGCTACCGTCTCCACGCTTGTTGGGTTCTTTTATACACCTGACCTTAGGTAGACGAGCCTTTAAGAAGATTAAAGAGCGGAGGAAGGGAGTTTCTCTGCTCACCGTGTGTACGCAGTAAATACACAAGATGGGAGAGAGGCTGGCCAGGAACTTCCTTCTCCTCACCGTGCCTGTGAGGCAGGGGCCCGAGCAAGAACAAAATTTCCGATCATCACAGGAAAAAAAAATGGACAAAAGGGTCAATAGGAAAGCCAGAGGTTTTTCCAAGCGGTGTCCGGGAGCGCCTCGGAAAGGAGCCTCTTTCCTGACTCTTCAGTCGGGCCGGACACGTCCAGGGAGAAGGAAAGTCTGAACTACCCCGGTATCCCAAAACCCTTACAACTTCTGCTTCCCATCAGCCTCTCGGGAGAAAAGGGCCCTCCTAGCAACCGACCAATTCAGGCTGAAATAAGCGACGCGTAGAGGAGTTTCTGCTAAAGGGTCACCCAGATCCCAGCCCTCGCCCCTTCGTGAGTGGATTAGCACACGGTGTGGAAAAGGCGGAATCCCCTAGGTGTCTCTGGCCAGCTTAGCCAGTGCCCAGCAAACACCTGGGATGAGAGTGAGGATGTGGAGAGGGATCGGGATGGAGATGGGACACAGCCAATCCCCAGCCTTGAGGGGATCCCTGCTTCTCCTTGTAGGGGAGTAAATGGGACTCAAATTGCCGAATCTCTTTGCAAAGACCCCTACCCCTTAGCAGGGCAAAGAGCCATCGCCTTTAACTGAGTTCAGGTGCGAGCTGAGAGAGAGCAGTGAACTCTCTCTTGTCCCGAACCCAGACGGTGCGAGTTCAAAGAAAAGTCTCCGAAGTCTCAGGAAGAAAGTTTCCACTTCCGAGCTGGAGATGAGGCTTCAAAGACTCTTTCCTGCTGCATCGTGGTACCCAGCCCAGCTCCAGCGCCTCCACGGAGCGCTGAATAACCGAGACTCTCCCCATCGCGCCTGGCTTCTCACCTGTGCTGTTTCCCCCTGACTCCCACACCGCGGCGATTAGCAAATTGCCGGAGAGAGCCCAGGACCCGCGGCTCAGGAAGCAGCAGAAGGACTTGGAAATGGTCCCCTGCCGGCTTCGTCTTCCTGATGCCGGTGAGGCTTCAGCCTCCGAGCGCCTCGGGTTTGTTTCCTCCAGCCCAGCCCATGCAAAGGGATGGCCGGGCCTCTGTCCGCGAGCTGCGTGTCCTGCACACTGTGAGTATGGGACTGCCGCGGGGCTCCCCTCATCCTCCCTCGGGTCCCTGCGCGGGCTTGTTCCTGAAAGCCGCCGAGGGCCGTGCGCGGTTTTTGCGCGCACCCCCAGGTGGGGAAATCAAGCGGGGCTGCAGATCCCGGGGCCCCTTCAAACGTCCCAGGGTGGGGCCGAGTTTCTGCGCCCCTGTCGCCCAGCCCGCGTGCCCGGCGCTGGAAGTTGAGCGAACTCCCCGGGAGCCAGGCACAGCTGCGGCGGCTCTGGCTGGCTGGGGGCGCCCTGCCCGTCCTTACCTTGCATGTTTTCCGGCATCTGCCCCTGCTCCCCATTCGCGCGGGCCAGTCCCAGAGCGTCCGTCTCCACCTTGGGCAGCATGACCGGGCGGCTGCGGGCCGGGCGGGGGGCTCCGGGTCCGTCCGGGAGCGCGGCACCTGGGCACGGCAGCACAGATTTAGCGGGCGGAGCGCCGCGTGCCGGGGGCGGGTGGGCTCGGCGCGCGCTGGGGGGGTGGGGAGAGCGGCGGGAGCTGCCCCGGTGCCGCTGGTTCCCCGCCCCCACCGGCAGGCCGGCTCTGGCCCTGTCACGAGCACGGCGGGAGTCGCGAAGTTGCGAGCCGGCCGCCCTGCCTTGTTTGCTGCGCCGCCCGGCTGCGGGAGGGGGGGGGGGGTGGGCAGATAGCGAGCGCTAGGGCTCCGGCACCGCCGCGCCAGCCAATGAGGAAGAGGCGCTGGCGGCAGCCAACCCTTCGCCCTCCTCTCCGGCTCCCCCTCCCGCGCCCCCAGGGGTCCCCAGGCCCCGCAGCTCGCAGCCAGTGGAACAGGCGCGTGCGGCTGCTCCGGGTAAGGCTGAGCGCGCGGGCATCCCCCGCAGTGGGATCCCGCCCCGCCCCGCTGGAGCTCAACTCGCCTCCTAGGACCCTTTGGCCCCGGCGCTCTGGGCGTGGGGGGAAGATGAAGCTCCCCCCCCCTCCTACAGGGGTCTGCCACAGCGACCTGCATCCCGCTCCCCGGCTTTTCCTTTCCTCCCCACACTCACAGGGTGCGGGTGCGAGTGTGCATTAAACCCACATTTGTTAGCTCCTGGGGCGGTGCAGCCAGGCGAGCTGCGTCATGCGAGTGCAGCAAAGACCTCAAAAGCATTTAAAACCCCCATGTTAAAGAGCCCACCTACCGCCTAAAAGTGCAGGGGCCGAAACGTTACCGGCTCCGTCCCAAGAGCAGTTCCTAAGTTCTCGGCCCCGCTACAGCATTTACTGCGCTGTCTGCAGCCAGGCTCAGCGCCTCGCAGTGAAGGGGAGTTCAGGGCTTTTGATGCATCCTGTTTGAGTAGTAGATCTATTTCAATCCGCGCTCACCGTCCACTAGTCGGTTACTGAGACAGTCCACTTAGTTGTATTAACACAGACTTATTTTTCTCGTCAGGTGAGCGAGCCCTATTTCCACTTCCCGATTTAGCAGAGCCACCTATAGCTGACAATTCTTTTGGGCCTGTTAATCCCCTTCGCATCCATTGAAAAAAATATTTGGAACACGAAAAACCCTTTGAACTAGGCGGTGCATGAAATGATCATAAGGCAGCCCGGGAAAGACAAAGATTCGTGACTGTTTAATACAGTTTCTACAGGGTGAAATTGTTGCTTAGTCTAACTTATTAAACACTTTCGACGGCCAGAGTGGGATAGAAAAATGGCAAAAGGAGCGATAACGGACTCTGTTCTGCCCTGGCCCGACTGGGTTGGCACTTCCCCCCCAAGCAAAAGTCAAAATCTAAACTCAATTCACTTAATTCTCCAAACGGCAGTATTAGTGCAGACGGAGTTTTTCGCCCTCTCTGGCTTTCAAGAAACTTCAGGACTTGATATTCTTGGGGACGGCGTGGGTTAAATGTGGGGAGCAAACCAGCCCGGTAGCGTTGCAACTTAGAAAACTGAAATAGCCAATTTTGGGGGGAAATCCGGCTTAATATCAGCATTCTTTCCAAAATTGTAATTTCATCTCTTGTAATCGGGGTTTAAAAATAAATAGCCCACGGCTATCTTCCTGGGGCTGTTTGACTGTCCCGTGAAAGGTGCGTCCTTCTAAGGGATCTGGCAGGCGGACCACACAATCTCGGCGTTCGTATTATTTACTGATTTTTGAAAACCTGCAGACTTTGCTTCTGTAAAATGGCTGTGAACTCGGGTTTAATAGGCTCAGCAGTTGTAATGCTACTGGGATGTAGGCAAAGGGTCACTTTTTTTACAGTTACAGCCGTGTGAACCTTGGCTCTGATGTAGTTATGTTTGGCTGGGTATGGGTTAGTGGAGACCACTCTGGGCTTTCTGTGTCCGCAGCAAAGAGGAGCGGGTCCAACCCGTGTAGAGGCTAAAAACAGACACCCAGAGAGGTGCTTTGGCGGAGTAAATCTTAGCCACAATGCTGATGTGGAGGCGCATAACCGAAGGGACTAACGCAGCTTCTCTGCCCACATGCCCTCTGGTTCCAGTGGGTGTAAAGTCTGTGTCCTATTTTAAAATCTCTGTTAGGGAGCCCTTTTCCCTCACCTCCCTGCAGGACATAAATTACGAAAGGCATAGTTTAGGACAGTATTTACAACAGACCTTGGAAAGTTAAATTAATACGTATCTACAGATCCTCAGCTCTCTGAGGTCTCTTCGGGAAAAAAGAAAGGCAGTTCTCTCCTTTTATTGTTCTGGGCGAAGTTGATTTCATGTTGATGGCTGATAAACTCACAGGGAGACAATCCATTTCGTTCCTCTCGCCCTTTCTGGGGTGAGTGAAAGAGCTCAACATTTTAACATGCCAATACAGCGCCGTATCGCTCAGTCCTCTAGCTCACCGAGGACTAGCTGATGCATTGAAGTCAATAGGAGTTTTGAGCGCTCAAATCTACCACGGTTGAGACCGAGCCCTTAATGTTCAGACTTTCTCCATTATTTATTTTCACATCAATACGAGCCAGACTCTTTCTCTCTTTCAAATGTCTATCTAGTGCTTCATTTATAGCTCTCTGCCTTGATCTCTATCTGTAGTCCCCAGAACCCCATTGCCCCTTCGTTTGTTTAGGACGATTTCCGAGTGGTTTACTCCCATTCAGGTGTATAGCGAACTCATCCTTTCCAAATGACTCCTTAGTACTTATGTCCCTATTTAACAAGTACTCGTGGAGTGAATGTTACTCATAGTATTACTCCACAGGGGCCTGACTTGGAGGGAGTTCAAACTGCATATTGCAACGCTACTCCAGGAGTTATTAGTGTAGATGAAAATCCTGTGGAGTGGTTATTACACATATACATTTCTCGGAAGTAACAGTTTAGGGCAGTAGCCATTATAAATGATACCTGCTCCCTCGTGGCTCCATTTAATTTAACGTGAAGCTTCATAGCTCTCACAAGTGCCTTGGGCAACCTTAATTACCCTCTCTTCGAATCCCTTACCTAGTTCTCCAAACTTTGTGACTTCTCTCCTGAGTGTGCCTTGCTTGTTCTGACATTGCCTGAAAGTCTTGATTGATGGGTGTAATTGTAATTATAAAAGATGATGGCTTGGGGAGCATCTAGCAGCTTTGATTTGTGCAAGGAGCACAGACCTGGAATATTTATGTTTTCCTATTTAAATATATGCACATTTCCATTAAAACACTGGCCGACTATTTTTTAAATTATGATTATTATTAATTACTATTATTATGAGCGTCCTCTGCTCCTTTTGTTTCCAAAGTGCAGGGTTCCATGTCGTGCTATTTCAATGCCAGCTCCACTTCTTGGGAACTTTGAAGAGGCCACACACCTGGGCAATTCTAAGGCCTTTCCAGCTAAGCAGGGGCATTTCGGACTCCTAGGAGCAACAAGCGCTACACTACCTTTTGCTTGGCGTAGGGTAGAGTCCCGCAGAGAGGGCTGGCTTTGTTTGACCAGCAAGCCAGCTCTAACACAAGAAAACCCTTGAAAAGGGCGAGCAAAGGACACTTTTGTTCAGATCCCGCCGAGAAATAAATGAGAGCAAGTTGTAAGTTTGTTTGGCTTTAGACTTTCCAACGGCAAGAGCCCTAGTGCGTCTATACAAATACTTACGGAGGAGAGAATTCTGCATTCTCTGGTTTTTTTGCCTCTGATAAACATACACTGCAAAGATCAGCAGCGCCAAACTGTGTCTGTAGTCAGACAGAAGGCAAAGCAGCCGGTCCATAGTCCACTCACTGACGTTCCCTCATAAAACACACGCAGGGGAGCCAGTGTGTAACTGCTTGTGTCAACTTCGGAGAGTACGAAATACAAGGGATCGCCCAGCAATGGGAGAAATGTTCTTCCTGAACAATTCATGTGCCTCATACCTCATCTCCCCGATCACATGTTCTTTTCTTTTCTTTTCTTTTCTTTTCTTTTCTTTCTTATTGCACAGTGGAAAACCTACCCATGAACAGACCATCTCTGTAAGACAGAGAAATGGAAGAGTGACATGAAGTCACTGCATGTCCCTTCAGAGATAGAGTTGGTTAGTTTTTTTGAAGGGTTGTTTTTAATACCTTGAGCTAGGGATTGTTGATGCTATAATCAGGCGTTAGGAAGTAAACTGCCCAATCTAGAGACGTTAAAATCAAAACCACACTTTGATCCGCGGCAGACCATGCACGGGGAGTGCCAGACTGATATACTTTTTGCAGTGAAATATACATCGCAGGTGATCAACCTTTTCTAAAGACCATTACACTGAGGAGCCTGAGCGCATCAAAATTCCCTTTCGGGGCTGTGGAACCCCACTGTTCCGAAATACACAACTATTGTGAAACAATCGATTATTGACTGCGGTTCTATTTTTAGAGACCAATGAAGCTCACTGTTGCACATTGGAATGCATCCATGCCTTAGAAACACCTTGCTGCATAGAGCGAAGCACACGAGCTGTGCTATATGGCGAGGAATAAATCTGGTCAGGTAAGTAGTAAAGTACCAGTGAGGCGTTGTAATGGCCGGCACTACTTGATGGACCTTCCGACCCTTGTGGGTGGGGCACAATGCAACATGGCTGTGTACCCTGCTTCATTCTCTTACTCATCTCAGTGCAAATATTATGCAATAAGGCCATGTGAAATTTGCTTTTAAACCGCATATTTTTGCATTTGCAAGTGTGTCATTTGGGAGGAAAATAGTCCCATCTTCAGTTGCCGCACAAAGACTCCAGTTTGAAGCATCTCTCTAGATTTCGGGTTGCAATGTAACCCTCTTCCAGCAAACAAACTGGGAATATGGCTAGTAACTTTTAAAAAAGATGAAGGTGAGGTGTGTATATGGCGAGGGGAGGGTGGAGGTGTAGGCTGGGACAAAGTGTTTTTACCGCTGTAATGCAATCCGACATTAAACAATGACAACCTTTGGTACGTTTTATTATGTGAACAACACGTGCCCAAAGGTTGCACGAGGAATTTACTGAACTAACAACGGGCTGCGTTTTTCACCCAATCCCATTAGGCCACCTAAAGATCCAAACTTTCCGGGCAGAAATAATGCTAGGATTTTTTTTCCTCTTTGTGATTCACTGTGTGACTTTCAGGTGGAAAATCTGATGTAATGCAGAAGGGTTAAATACAGCTCGGACCTATTGTCATTACCTTGGGGGCAGGGAGGAGAGGGAAGAGCAGGATTTGTTCAGCTTCTATACATTTTCAAAGTTTAGAAAGTTTTGAGTTTTTGCCATACCGACAAAGAGGAGGTGGATCCAAATGAAGGGTCCCATTCCTACCCCCTCACACAAACATCCAGACCTTTCTCATGCCAACTCGGTTATCTAAAACAACAAATACTACTCACGTGAGTAAGGATTTGCAAGATCGGAACTTTAGTTTTTACTGCTTTATTTTATTCAAGTGTGTCTGTTCATCATTGATTAATTATAACATTCACCTACTTTTAGGGTTGCAAATCCATACCATGTTTACATCGTTGTTATTTAAATCCCTCTATTTTTCTACTTAGGTTCTTTTGTCTATCTCCCTGCTTCACTATTTGAGATTTATTTAGATACCCCTGTAAAAGAAAAAACTATAGCTTGGAGTAGAAATACAGCCATATATGTTTTTATTAATAAAGCCAATATTGTACTGGAACTAAATCCAAGTTTTTATATCCTAAAAAATAATGGATTTCTATACTGTACAGACAGATTTTTTTAACCTATTATTTCTGGGACAAGTAACTTTGATCCAACAGCAAAAAAGTTTTCATGGGCGTCTCTTTTCCCCCACATACCAATAATGTGCTGAAGGTTAGAAAACTTTATTTCAATAACTCATCTTCATAATGTTTCTGTAAGTTCCCCATCTTCAAAGCATCTGATAAAGTGGGATTTTCTCCCATGAAAGCTCATGTGATAAATATTTTTTTTTAGTCTTTATAGTGCCACAGGACTCCTTGTTTGTTTGGCTGACCTAGGCTAACATGGCTACCCCTTTGGAACTCATTTTCATAATGAACATAGCTTATGCTTATAAATCTATATATCAATATACACACGTACTTCATATATGATTTCTCTGTAAAATGTTTATACTTGAGAAATCATATGTAATCTATGACTAATATACGATTGACATGTAATATAATTCATATATTAGTATAGGAAAGTAAAATGATTCCCTCACACATCCCCTCTGTAATGGTGCCCATTACAGTAGATTCTCTCCCTTCACTCTGTATAAGGAAAAGTTTAAGAACTGATTCCTAACCTACCTTCATGGACAAGTGGCTGGAAGAGATCTGTGAATACTGCAAACTTTTCCTCTTGGAGAATAAAGGCAGCATCTCTGTTACTTTGTCCCAGCTACTCTGGAATCTAGAGTCAGACTAATTGTATGTGTAATGTGTATTTAGATGTTAATTTGTTAATGCTGCAACACGAAAACCTGGCAAGTTAAATACAATATCTAATTATTCTGTTACATTAAAATGGGAGGAGGGATATTAGTATTTAGTCAGGAACCAAATTTGCAAAAGTATCTTGAGCACAGATTAAGATAATAGATTCAAGATTAACAGAAGCAAAAACGCTCAGTCACTACTATAAACAGAGTTTAACTTGTGTCCTGATACTATAGAGCATATATGTACTGGCCAAAATGTCATTATTTTTAGTGAAAACTTTGCCTGAGTAAGAAATGATGGAGAGTGGGTCCTATTTTTTTTGAAAAATGTACAGTGAAACTCAAGTTAACAACTATCTGCAAATGTGCAGATTCTTACCCAAATTTTCCAATAAACCTATTTTCCCACTATATCCACAGTACAAAGGACTGTCAATGTCCAACTTTTTAATATAATGTATTAATTAATATTGCACTGTTCATTGGAAACTATATCTTATCAATTACCTTAAGAACAGTTTAATAAATATAATAGGCAATATTAATGTTGCCTCAGAGCATACAAAAATAAGATAGCAGTAAATATGATGCAAACTGGAAAATGTCATAGGTAGAAGCTACAAGTAGATTGTTTTTTCCTTCCACATAACCAGTTCTTCAAGTTAATCACATTAAATAATCTTAAGTAAAGTACCTACAGATTGAATATTGTTTCTATGATGAACCCTGAGACAAGAGTCTAAGTAAAGAAAAATAAAACCATTCAAAATGTGGAGCCCTGGAGGAATATTTTCCAACTATCATTTAATCATGGGTGTCTGATCCTGTTAAGTGCTGAGCACCATTGACTCTTATTGAATTCCAGGTGCCTACCATGACCTTTGTTGGGAAGGTAGGGGAGTAAAAGATAGAAATCAGGAAAAAGAGGGTCCTGATTACTGTGTTCCAGGCTCTAGTCACTTCTTAAGGGCAACATACAACTTCTATAGAAATCAGTGGAAAGACTCCCATTGGGAGTTAGATAAAGCCCTGAATGCTAAGTGAAAGCTAGTTTTAGGGTTAATCACACACTATTCATTCCTGGAACAATTCTAGTAACTGATTTACACAAAGTATTAATTTGACTAAATGGACAAAGTACATGGGTGCTGGAATGGTGATGTAAATTACATGCTGCTGATCAGAAAATGGATGTGAATGGTAAAATTTTTACTGTTGATTGAGTGTACAAATTGAGTTCTTTCTTGAAGACCAAATTTAGCTGTGGTTTAAGGAAGGGGGTATGTCCACTGAAGTCAATTGCGCTGATTCTCCTCTTTAACCAGTGTAAACTAAAAATAATTCCACTGAAGTTAAAGAAGATGCACTGCTGCAAAACTGGAATAGCTGATATCAGAATCCAGTGAATTCAAAGGTGAATGAGACCCTTGGAGTGAGGGAGTATGTTTAAAATAAGGCAGATTCATTTATCTCTAAAAACTCTTGATCTGATTCTGCTCTAGCTTATATTGGTTTTACAATGGACAATTGATTTAACTTCATTGGAGTTAGTCCTGGTTTATACTGATACTAGGGAGAGCAGAGTACATTCAGTTTACTTCTAAACCATTTCCAAACAATGGTGTTCAGGTCACACAGAGCTATTGAGTGAATATCAAACCGGTGTGAGTTACAGTTCTTGCCACTTCCATTCACTTACAACTATAAATGACCACTCCATATCCAGCTTCTGTTCTCATTTGTACTGCCATAAATTGGAGTCACTCCATTTACTTGAATTGCAATTACTTGATTTATACTAATGTAAGTGAGAGCAAAATCTAGCCTAGTGCATTGATCACTAAGTTTAGCCCAGTGACTCTCCTGGGAGTTCAAAGTGTCTGACAAAGTGGGATTTTCTACCATGAAAGCTCATGAGATAAATAAATGTGTTAGTCTTTAAAAGTGCCACAAGACTTGTTTGGTTTCCTGGGAGTTAGTTGCCCTGGCTTTTCCAGGTTGCATTTGGCTGAATTTGACCCAATGTCTCAGAGACACAATGCACATAATATAAAGTCCCTTTGAAAGTTCATTGCTGCAAGTGGAGCTATGCTAATTTACACTAGCTGAGGAAATAGCCCCATAGAAACAAAATATAAATGAATAAGGTATTCTGCAGCATCATTATATTTCTACAAGGTATGTGCTTTTTGCAGCTGCCTCTTGATGAACAGAGCTGGGGTAAATGTAATATATTATTAATGATTGTTGCTGTCCCACCTAGGAGACCTAGTGATGGACTAGGACTATATTGTGTTAGGAGCTGTACTTCTCCTTATGACATAGCCATACCTGGGTTAGAACCTTCACCTGACTGACCATTTTCTTTTCTTTTTCCTACTCATGTATTATACTGAAGTTTTAAGAGAAGAAGACATTCCATTGATATCATACCCTGAATCAAACTGTACAGCTCTTATTCAGGCAAAAATCGCATTAATGTGGATGGGAAGTAAGCAAATTTGAGTAAGTACTGCCACATTTGACCCTTTTATTTACAATACATCTGATGGTTAAATTGTTCAGTCACAGGGCCATATTTTACATTCAGCTAATATACATTTGGCCCATAAACTGTGGAAGTACACAGATACGCTGGGCCTGCTTTTGATCTCAGTCACATTCGTTTTACATTGAAGTTACTCCTGGTTTACATCGGTCTGAATGGGGTCAGACTCAGCCTTTCTATCCCTTTTTATAGTTTCCTCTACTAACTCTCTTGTGTATCCTAAATTCAGGGGTGCTTACTAGAACAGTTTGTACAGTGGAGGTGCTGAGAATTAGGGAACCAAACTGCAAGCCTGTATATGATGGAAACCACTTCAAGCCAAGGGGTGCAGCAGCATCCCCAATCCTCCTCTTCCAGCACCTATGCCTAAATGTGTAGAACTATAGTGTGAAGGACACACAACAGGAGGTCGATCCTTTCCGGGATAAACAGGGTCGGGGGCAGCAGTCTTCGTTGGGACCTAAGTTTGTCCAATTTATGTCTGGTGGCTCTGTGGCCTCATTCCAGCTGCGGCCTGTCTAAGGCAACCTGAGAACGTCTGGTCCCCAGACAAGTGGGTCAGAAAGTCCAACATCTGGAACACAAATGCAGCCCGCCCGCCTTCCATAAATCTGGAGTAACCCCTGGGAAGAAATGAGAGCGGCATGTGGCCCATCGGCCCGGTACAAATCTCCTAAAGCACCGAGGTGCCACAGGTCCCCGCTTACACCGAGCAATGAGTGGATACCCGACGTGGCGTGAGAAGAGACGGAGAGCCTGCGGATCGGCTGCGGGTTGCTGGCTGGAGTCTGGCAGCGGAGATCCTCCCTCCAGTGGAAGCGGGTTTAGGTTTACACGAGGAGCGATCACGGGGCTGTACCGTTCGGCCAGCTGGAGAGACGCTGCGGAAACGAGTTGATCGCGCTCTCAGAAGCGACCCGCCCCTGGTTAAACACTTGAACGCACTCTGGTGTCTCGCAAGAAAAGGGACATGGCTGGTCCAAGGGGTCACTGACAGCCGCACAAACCGGCCAGCCCCTCAGCCACAACGCAGGAGAATGGGAGATCGGCTCTTCCAGAAGTGGGGCCCGGCCTGGAGACGGGAACTTCTGGGGGTGGGTGGGTGACTGGGCTTACACAACGCCGGGAAGAGGCAGATCAGGGAAAGGCAAAGCAGCGGCTCCTCCCAGGAGACAAAGATCCCGTTTCAACTGGTAGTCTCCTCGCTTCCTGCCAGCTAAGATCTCGAGTCCATTTCCCAGCCCCACCCGCAAAAGGGTCCCCGAATCCCAGCCCACGCGTGGCACACTCGGGGGGTGCAAGGCCCCACCCCAAAGGTTTTTCCAGGCGCAAGCCATCTTTTAAAGGAGCAGGTTATAATGAGCCATTGGAAAAGTCCAGCCTAAAATATCGCTCCTTCCATCGTGGTCACGAATTCAAGCCCAGACCTGCCACACGAAGGTGTACGGAGTAAACCGGAAAGAAATCGCCTGCCCATTGCAGCGCTCAGCTAAGAGCGCTGGACCCACTCACCCGCTGTAAACTTCTACACGAGCCCCGGTTTGAGCATCTGCTCACAACCCAGACAGCGCAAGCAAATCACAGGCTGTAACAACGCTCAACAGCTGGCTAGCTCCAGGCACACAAAAGAGGCGCAGGCCACGGAACACAACTGGGACTCGCAAAGGGTTTGGAAAACTATTGGGGGGAAAAAAATCTCTCCACCCCCTGGCACAAGCACATCCCGGTCTAGCATCTGCCCAGCATTGGAGAGAGATTCTGTCTCTGCACTTCACACTTTTTCAGGAGTCGCGCAGTTATTTTCACAGTCATACAATAGAGCGCTAGGAAAACGAAATCCCTCTAGCTCTAATGCCTACGAACTCCGTGGAGCGAATAAGGAGAATAATTTGAGTTTTGGCATTTTTATGAAGACAGAAGTGAAGTATAAATGAAAGGGAAATCTATCGAGAGAGAATTTCAGCGTGAATCTGCAAGGACTATAACAAAGTCCCAAAACATAGTCGCAAAACCATGCCTGAGAAACAACATGAAGAACAAGATGCACTATGTCAAATTCCCAAGGGTTTGATTACAGTAAAATAAATGCCTACCAGTTCTTCAGAGTAGTAGAGTTGGTGATTCCAGATACTAGCTGAATGCAGCCAACTTTATAAAGATGTTTACAATATTAAATACATTGTCTTAATTAGAAGAACCCTTCTCACAACCAATGAATAGTTAACTGCATTTGTACAGCACTAAATAAATACATATTAGGCATCTTTATCACTTGTAACAAGACTAGAAAATGCTTCTGAGGTTTTATTGATTTCAATTCATGCAATGTCAGACCTGATTTTTATATATTTATGCCTTCTATATGTAATGACAATTGCACAAGTATTAGTAATTGTCATAAATAATTACAACACTATGGTATGCCATACATCTTTTAGCTAGAGTGATGATGGATTATGTACTTAGTAATTATAATATATCTGGAGAAGAGAGAGTTATTCGGCTAAATCATCAACTGTTTACTCAACATTTTAAAAATGGATTTAGTGCATTAATATTCTTGCTGATAAAATTGAAGTGTAAATTAAACAGTTGTTAAGTTATCCCATCAAGATGATTTTCAATTTGGAATGCGTGATAAGACTCAAGGTTAACAGACTTAAGCAGAGGTACCATAACAGAAAAGTTTTTACTTACCAGCTGGTGTAAGTCCATGTTTTATAGCATCAGGTAGGTTGCCAGAGTCAGAACTAGAAGACATTATTAGGTACAAATATACAGTGTCCTTGGGTATAGGGTGTACAGCATTGAGTTTGGCAAAAGGTGTGGCTTGTAAACTTTTCTGGCCTTGGAACCCAGGCTACAATAACCTTCAGTGAAAGTCAGCGAGATGAACAGCAACAAAATCCAAGAATTCAGAAAGTAGCAAGTATGTCTTTCAATGGACTCTGTACTTTTTCCAACATTAGTGGCCTGCCCTAAACCATGTCTCCCATTTCGTGATAGTCTCTAATCAGAAGAATTGAAACTTGTGATAGGTTTGGCATGGTCACATGACTCTGTACAGGTTGATAAGAGGACTCTGTTATAAAGTGACAGCAAAAGAGATAAGAACTCTTGGCAGATAATGGCAGAGAAATGATTAACTTAGAAGTGGAGAGGTGCGATGAAGCACAGAGAGTGGAAGGTTGTAAAATTGTGGGGTCAGAAGATCATACTGAGTGGATAAAACCCAGTACCAATGTAAGTGGAATGACTATAAACTCAGGCTTGTGACCTGTCCCCTTGATGTCATCACCTCTTTGCACAGTGGACAACAAGTATGGCTGTTTTAGCTTCTGCAAATACTCTTTGGATGACAAAACAAGCAAACGTTAATTTCTTAAACTGGGCCTATATATCTTCTTAGGACTATATGCCGTGGGTAAGAGCAATAGCAAACCTATGGTGATTTATTTTTTGTCAGACAAACCCATTTTATTGCACCTACTCATTAGACAGGAGACTAACTCCCAACTTATTTGGATGACAGCCATTTAGTTAAAAGCATACACTATTTTTTTAAATAAAGCAAGAGCTTTACAGCTTAGTTAAACATTGTTATCCTAGGAAAATAATGTATAGGCAATAGTGTTCACAATTAAAGCTGTTTTAATGCAAAATCTTTTCCTAACATAAAATTGCTCCGAACGTTGCATTGCTGAAAATAAATGTCATGGGGATGTGTAGTTCAAATGATCAGTGCATGACTTTTTGAGCATATCGGTCAATGAGCCAAGTTCTGCTCTCAGGTACACTGGAATAAATGCAACATAAGACAATTTACTTTAATATTGTTTGGGGCTGCATTTACATCAGTGAAATAAAGTGCAGAACTTGGTTCATGGGGCCTGTTTCTTCTCTTATACCAGTGAAGATCAGGAATAACTTCACTGATGTCAATGGAATTCCATCAGAGTAAAACTCTTGAGAGTCCAGAATCAGGCCTACAGCATCCAATTTACATTAATTTGATTTATTCCAAAATAAAAAAAATAAAAAAATTGACTGTGCTGTGGGCCAGATCCAAAGCTGTCTGAAGTCAGCAAGAGTTTTTCTAATAATTTCAGTGAAATGTGCAATCAGACCCTAAAACCACAAACACATCCTTTTATACATTTTGGCATGGTTATTGACTCTGCTTAAATAGTGCACAGATTCAATTGCTTTTTATTGCTGTCCTCGTTAGGACTGAAACTAGAGCAGAACACTGGATGGGGAAAGTCATGTCTGTGGTGGCTTTCTCATGGTCTGGACTAGGAACCTTTAACTCCCAAGTTCCAATATTGTCCTCCTCTATGACCTTTGTAAGTTATGTAGGGCCTGATTTTTCAAAATTGTTAGGTGCACAAACATAAGTATGAAATGCATGATTTATTTGCCTGTGTAGTTACCACAATGGGATGCACAAGTCAGATCGCTGTTGGCCCAAATAATCAGTTACAGTTATAAATATTAATTTGTGCATTCTATCATGGTAACTATGTTATGTGGTATATAAATTCATACAGATTTGTATGCCTAAAACTTTTGAAATCTGTGCTCGTAATGTCTCGTCTTCTATTTTCTCACCAGCATAGTGGGGTAATTATACTTATATACCCCACAGGAGTGCTGTGAGTATTAATTTATAATGTCCGTAAGAGGGAAAGTGAAAAGTGCCAGTTAAATGCTTATGAGGCTATGTCTACACTTAGGGCTTTAGGTCGACTTAAATAAATTGACTTTAATAAGTCGACCTTATTAAGTCTACTTAGAGAGTCCACACAGGATTCCTAAGTTGACTAGTTAGGTCCACGAAGAACCAGCCCCGCATGGGGCTGGCTGTCTCCGAGGCAGCAAGCCCCGGAGTGGTCCGGGGGAGAAGGGAGCGTGGAGCTCCCTTCTGCCCCAGACTGCTCAGCTCCCTTCTGGTCTGGACCACTTCCTTCTTGCTGGGACCTGTGGGAGTCCGGCTAGAAGGGAGCGCAGGCTCCTTTCTGCTGGGACCCCAGAGGTCCGGGCCAGAACGGAGCCGTGCAGCTCCCTTCTGGCTAGGACCATGCTCCAGCTCCCGGGAAGCCTCAGTCGCTTCCTGGGAGCTGGGACCGTGGTTCTAGCTAGGAGGGAGTGCTCCCTACTAGCCAGGACCATGCGGTCCCAGCAAGAAGGACCCACGGGGGTCCTGGAGAGAAGGGACCCCCCGGGTCCCAGCAAAAAGGGAGCAGCAGCTCCCTTTTTGCCGGGACCTGTGGGAGTCCAGGAGAGAAGTGAGCTGCTGGCTCCCTTTTTGCCTGGACCCACACTCAGGTCCTGGCTAGGAGGGAGCCTTGCGCTCCCTCCTAGCCAGGACCGTGCTCCAGTTGCAGGGAAGCCTCCGGGTCTCCCCGCCAACTCGGCGCTGCTGTGCCGGCAATTGCCGGTGCTCCAGCTGTTTGGGGAGGCTGGGGGCTTTTGCCTGCACGACGGCCTCCAGCTGGTGGGAAGCCTCCAGAGGGAGCGGTCCTGGCCGATGGGAGCCCCATGGTCCCTCCTAGCCAGGACCGAGCGGTCCCGGCAAGAAGGGAGCAGGGAGAGCTGCCTGGCACCGGCTGGCTCTGACGGGATGAGCCGGGAGCGGCTTCTTGGTCCCAGCACAGCCAGCTGGCGCGTGGCTGGCTCTGCCGAGACCAGCCGCCTGCCTCCCGGGATCTCCAGCCAGGGTTCCAGTGGGGGCTGGAGCCCTGGCTGGGAAGCCCTTCTCCCCAGGACCGTGGCTTCCCTGGCAGGGAAGCTGCAGGTCTGGGGAGAAGGCAGCAGGGGCTCCCCAGGACAAAGGAGCCATGTGGTGCTCCCTTGTCCCCCCTGCCCTAAATTGACCAAGTCGACTTAGGGCATCTACACTGGCTAAGTCGACTTTAAAAAAGTCGACTTAGTCACTAGTTTGAATTATAACGAGGTGTTACTAATTCAAACAAATTTTTCCTTAATTCGACTTAAGGAGCACCTTAAGTCAAATTAAGGAAAGCCCAGTGTAGGCGTGGATTAAATTAAGTCAGTTTAAGCCTGCTTAAGTCGACCTAATTTATAAGTGTAGACACACCCTGAGTTATTACAGACAAAGTTTATATTTACATGCCAAACTAAACAGCTACATTTAATAATATTAGGCATGTTTCTAGAGTCTCTGAAATATGTTGAACTGGCTTTCTATTTATCAAAATTGGGAGACATTTGTAACTCATTTTATAGGAAAATATGATTTGATTCAAATTCTATATCTGATCTTCATTCATATGATAATCAAATGAGTTTGAATTTCAGGTTATAAAAATGGTAATTTTTTGTTTTGTTTTCCAGTGTGGGACTATGCATTTTTTTATTTAGGACTCAGAGGGTCAGGGGAGAGTTAAAATAGATGCTGCAAATGGTATTGTGGTTAGAAACTTTCCACTGTGTCATTACAGTGTTTTAACTTTGTTGGCCCATATACAAGAGTGTCTACAAAGGAATCTGCAGTACGTGGGTCAGACACACTAAATCATAGGAATTATAAAGTCCACGGTTTTGGCTTCAACTTCTGTAGCTCTTTTCCTTTTTGCATGAGTATCAAATGTCAAGGTCATTTAAAAATGCACCTCCTTCCCTTGCTGATACATTGTCTCCAGTGATAGAAGGATTTTTGCCAGGTGTATAGACAAACATACTTTTAACTTTTCTTAGTGCCTGGGCCAGTGAGAAGGAGGAAAGTTATAGGCATACTCAAGGACATCCTACATCAGATTGTAAATCAGCAATTACTTAGTAAAGTTGATTAAAGTATTTAAGGATGTGTGTGACTTTAAACAGCTGAGTAGTCTCATTGAAATCACATGCTTAAAATTAAGCATATGCTTAAATATGTGCTGGAGGAGGCACTGAGAGGTCTGTTTGGAGAAGTCAGTGGTAAAAACCCCATTTGTAGAGCCCTGCAAATCCGTGGATATCCGCATTATATCTGCAGATATCCATATCCGCGGATAAACTGCAGATATCCATAAACCATTTTTTGCAGATGCAGATTGGATACAGATCCATGCATTTGTATCTGCGCAGACCTACTGTCCTGCAATTCTGCATCCGTGGATATGACGCAGATATCCACAGACCATTTCTTGCAGATGCAGATTGGATGTGGATCCACATATTTGTATCCATGCAGGGCTCTACCCATTTGACCATAATTAGATCAGGGCGGGTTTTTTTTTGTACTGTTCAATAGTTTTCTATCTCTGTATGCTCCAGACTTTACTTTCTTCTGACAGAGTCAAGAGAAGGCTTTTGCAAGCTTTTGCAGTTATGATTTACATTTTTTTTTTAATCCATGGACTTGTAGGTCATGAAGGAAACTAGAAAAAAGTTGAGTAGAAACACACTTTATCAATGCTTTTTTTCATTTATTTCAAATTGAAAAAACTGGTGATTTGAAATGTAATTCTGTGCAGCCATTTGCCACAATATGGAGTTGGAAGGAATTTTTCATGTACTGTGAATCATATCACATTATCACTGCATACATTTTAATGGGGCCTGAGCTTGGCAGGAGAGTAGAGTGGCCTTTTTTTCTAAAGGATACTTTGTGATGTGGCTTCATGAATACACAGTGACCTTTTGAAATAGCTCTGAGACCCCAGTTTGAATCTACAGTTGTAAATTTAGTGTGATCAGTCTAGAGTTTACCCTTCTCTTTCAGCTTTTTAAACATTGCTCTCTTGGTATCTGTTACATCCATCAATGTCTTTTTATGCCATCTCAGGAGACCTTCAGCCTTTTTTAGTCACACAAGACAGTGAAGATTAAAAAAAAAAAAATCTCATTCTGTGTAAATTGAAGGGTGGGTCAATGTATGTGGATGATTCTGCTGCCACTGAAGTCAATGGCAAAATTGTTGATATTGGTGGAGTCAGATCAGGTTACCTGTAATCTGCGACAGTCATGTGACTAATATAATTGGAATCATTGCCTGGAGTTACTCATGTGAGTAATGGTTTATAGAATTTGACTCTAGGTTTGTAAATCCTGCTTTTACTTCATCTGTTTATATATTCATTCTGAGCTTGTGATAACACCTTTCAAATTCTTTTCTTCCTTGATATGTTTTATATTATTTTTGATGATCAGACATATTTCATTACATTAGGTAGACAACAATGGGGTTTTATTTCCTTCTTTTTGTATTTCCATAAAAGGAACTAGGAAAATTTGTTTGATCTTTAACTTTCTATTGTGAGTGTTTCAGTGCTTTTTTTAAAAAATAAAAACCAACCAAACCCAAAACCAACCAAACAAAAAAAACCCCACCAACCAACCAACAAACCAACCAGCAAACAAAACCCAACTCTGGCATGTAGAAGTTCTCATTTAACTCAGGTATTCCCTGCAGCTGGTTTCAAATGCTTCTGATCATAGAGTTTAATAGCATGATGAAATGATTAGTTCTTTTTATTCTTTCTCTTTCACATAATATGTACATACATTAGAATTTGAAATACATAATCTGCCACCTCCTGCTTCTGGGTTTGGATAGATTAAAACTAACTTCTAAAAGGAGACACTAGTAGATTGGTGACATTACTGTAGTGGGAATAAATGTTTAAACCTCTAAACTCTTACTCCTCCTATAAGTAATCTCAACATTTGTGTTGCAGTAGTTGAATAATTAATAATAAATAATTTAGTTGAGGCCCGTCCCAAGAACTGACTTCAAAAGATCCTTCCAGTCAGGGCCTTCATGAATTTGGTTTCCTTTTTTGTTCAGAAATTTGTCATGCTGTCTGGAGTGGCTCATGACTGTGAGTACCGACCGCAGGCCAGACTTTCAAGAGGCAGGACCAGGGCCTCCAAAAATCCAGCCCTGCATAGGCCAACACAGTGCCTGGGAATGAAAATGTATTTTGGACTGCTCCAGCTGGGTCTGGGAGCTGGGAATGATGGGGCCTTTTTAAATGTCCCACCCTGCTGTGCTCTGAGGCACATGATCCAGATTGGGAAATGTAAATGCCACCCATGGCATGGAGTCAGTTGGCATCTGGCCGCTCCACCTTGAGGTCGAGCAAAGGAAAGTAGTGACCTGGGCTGGCTGTGGGAGGGTTCTTGGGAGCTGGGTGTGAGCTATGGGCCAGTGAAAGGAGCTAACCATATTGTTATAAATCCAATGCCAATCTTAATTTTGCTAACGCACTGGTGAAATGGACTGATTTCTAGAATGAATGCATGGTTAAGGACTAGAGCCCCGGTGAGAGCCGGCACCTGATCTGCCAGCATCACAGAATTTTCCCCACTAGACTGAACAAATGAGAAAATTGCAGTATTTGAAAAATTCACTTTAATTTCATTGAATAATTTCTTGGACTGTATAATGTTTGTAAGCAGTTTGCTGAAGGTATTCAACATTCAAGATGGCCTATGTCTACACTGGCAATTTAAGTCGCCTTAAGGAGGCTTAAGTTGACTTAAATTAAGCCGTGTCCACACTAGGCTTTCATTAAGTCGACTTAAGAAATTCCATTGGGTAGACTTAAGCCTGCGTAGGTTGACTTAACCCTTCCTTAGGTCGACCTAAGCCCAGTGTGGATGTTTAAGTCCACTTTGTTAAGTCGACTTAAAGGTGGTTAGATCAAATTAACAAAGTGGACTAAGGTTGATTTTAAATTGACTTAAAGTCGACATTATTAAGTCAACTTAACAAAGTGGACCTAACTTTTCCTAGTGTAGACATAGCCATGGGTGGTACATACATCTCATGATATATTTCTGTCTCTGACTGGATGAGCATAATGATAAAATGCATTATCTGGAGCAAATATGTCAGAGTACACTTTCTAAAATAGCTTTCAATAACTTTTGTGCAATGGTTGCTTAAAGTAAATGATTTTAGGGAATATTTCTGTTAACTTTTTGGTGGGCAAATGCAAAAGGAGTGTGAACAAAGCTGAAAGAAAGTCACTTAAAAATTCAAACAGATGTTCAAGAACACTCAGGTAAGTGACATACTGAAGCCAAAGGGACTGCTTATGGTGAAATTCACCTCTGGGTAGAAAGCCAGCACAAGGTTTATGAACACCATATGTTTCAATTCAGCCTTGTTTTAAGGGCTTATGTGAGTCTTCATGCATAGGTCCAACACACCTCGATATAGGAGTGAATTTCATCCCATAGAAGCTTAAATTACTGATGCAAGTGTTAGCAGGTTTGGGGGCCCTGTGTCTTTAAAGGCTTTTTTTTCATTTACTGCCCACCTTCTTGCTATTCACCAGTTTAATTTGACATACTAAGAAAAATGATATTAATGAGTTACTTAGCTGTTTTGAAGCTTATCTGTTAGACTCATTTACTACAAATAAGAGCTTTGTATTTGACTTTGTGAGAAAACAGCAGATTTTTTTGAAACTGGCTGGAGAAATTTAGCTTCTGTATATGGCACAAGTAACAGGTGTGCAAAACTCACCACCCACTGTATATATTGCTAAGGAGATGTAAACAATTCATTTTATATTGCTATTAATAAAAAAAAGTAAGAATCTACTGCTCTAGACTGTGGACAGGAAAAAATCTAAAATAGATTTATGCTCATGTATTTGGTGCCTTGACATCATGGCTATTGATGCCATACACAGAGAGACACAAAGGTGTTTTTCTTTTGCATCTCTTGATGAGGCTGAATTAAAGTGTCAAATTTTGTAAAATAAGATATTTGTCCAGAAGTCTGATGAGGCACAATGATTACCTTCCATGCTCACTGATCTCACTGGAAGCTGAAAGCATTCTTTGTCAAAAGATAAAACCTTCCCTGAGCACTGTGAAGTGAGTGGGAGTTTATGGTACATGTAAATGTAGGACTGGGTCAAGAGACAAGTTTAAAAACTGGCACTTCATACCTAGACATAGGGATGTCTTACTGAATCTTGTTCGCTGGACTAGGGTTTATGGAGGCTTATGAACAACTGACTTGCCCAATTTCCAGGTGCAACTCTCTGGAATCAAGGTCTAAACCCTGATCAGTAGTGGGAACCTGCAGTAGAGGAGCAATTGCAGTGGAACTAACTACATTTTCTTATTTGGAAGCACAGGAATAAGTTCTCATTTTAAAACTTGAGTTTCATTGGGACTGACAATAGAAAGGAGAGGAAGGTGAGATAAAAACTATTGTGAAACAAAATAAAGATTTCTGATAATTTCCCTAATAATTGTGAGAAATATAACACCTGGCAGGAGAGATAAGTAGATTTTACAAAGCACTGTTATTGCCAGGTAAATATTGCTCGGTTTTATGGCACTAATAATTAAACAGTATGGTAGTCTCTCTTGGCAATTGAAAATTTAAGGTAGCTGTTTTCTGTAGGTTAATGCTGAATTCTGAACATCATTCATGTTATGTAACTACCACATATCTAGCTTTTAACTTCATGGTAAAATAGCATAAGGTGTATATATTTAATTGTTATAAGTTGCTTAGCATGTGTTTTTCCAAGAGTTTATCAAGGCACTATCTACTTGAAAATATTACATATGATTGCAGTTCTTTAAAACCAGCACTAATAGACACATTTGAGAAATATTTCATTGCATCAACAGTGTAGTCTCCCTTGCAATTTCACATGAATAATAGATTGTTTGTAAGATTAATAACATTATTTTTTATTTTTATTTTGTGTAAAAATGTTTCAAAATATATCAGAAAAATTGAGTATTTTTTATTTTATACTTTGGCCAAGATTTTCAAAAGTGATTTGTGAGTCGGGCGCCTATGTTTTGGTGGCCCCAACCTGAGATGACTTAAGGGGGACTGATTTTCAGAAAATGGATGCTCATCACTTTCTGGAAATCAGACCTCTTTAAGGCAGCTTAAGTTCACCATGCAAAATCAGGGGTCACACTGGAATCAATGTGGTTGTACAGCACTTTTAGTGCAAAAGTGGCCTGGTCCATGAATGGAGATTCTAGGTGCTGCCACCATATACAGAAATAATAAATACAATATAATCTATTTATTATCTATTAATATTGATAATATATTTCCATTCCTAATGCTTTCCCCTTCTCACCATTCTGTTCCGTATCTTGCCTTGTACACTTTTATTTACGTTATAGGCTCTCAGGCTATGTCTACACTTGTTAATTTAAGTCGACTTAGCATGTCCACACTGCCAAATCGACTTAGAGCAGCCACACTGGATGCCTAAGTTGACTTGTAGGGGCTAGGTGGACCTGGGACAGGTCCACTGTGGTGGGGGGGGGCACCCCTTGCCAAGTGCCAGGGGCCTCAGCATTTGCCCCATTGAACTTGGGTACAATGGGGGCTGAACTGGACAGGGACACTGGCAGGGCATAGGAGCAGGGTGGGCAGGGCTCTGTCCTGCCCTGTGGGGGGGTGGGCACACCAGGCTCTGCCTGTACCAGCCACCCAGGAAGGGAGGGTAGTGGGGGAGCCCTGAAGCCCTTTAAGTCAACTTAAAGTCGACTTAGGGCTATTCTGCGTCCACACTGGCTAAGTTGACTTAATAAAGTTGACTTAGCCAGCAAAGTCGACTTAAAATGAGGTTTAATAAAGGCGACTTAAATTTTCCTTAAGTCGACTTAAGCTATTGCTTAAGTCGACTTAAGGAAAATGTAGTGTGGGTGCAGATTAAATTAAGTCGATTTAAGCAAGTTGTCAGTGGCAGTGTGATAGGGTGTCAACCTCACACAGGACTGTGAGGAGTAAGGGGGCCAGGTAGGTTTATTAACATCACAGGTTGCACTTGGAGGAAGAGCCAGGGAGCAGGGAATTGATTGCAAGCTGAGCAGAAACAGGTGAGGTCTAGAAAGTCAGGAATCTGGCAACAGATAGGGCTGCCAGAGATGACCTGGGACTGCCCATAGTGGAGGGGCAGAGTGAGTGCAGCCAGCGTCAGCAGTGTTACTGAGCATTGTGAGTAGAAGTCTAGCAGCAAATCTTGGCGGTGGGGAGGGTGTACATGTTCACACATGCCCCCTGCCCCCCTACACATCACCTCTTGGGGCTGCTGGGGAAAGGCTGCATTCACTTCCTAGGAAGAGGGAAAGGGGAGTTGGAAGTTGGAGCTTGTACACCCGGAGAAGGGGGAAGGGGAACCAGAAGAGTAAGAAGTGGTCCAGGGAAGGAACAGTGAGGATTGAGAGAGTAAAACTCAGAAATTGTGAGTTGAGGGTCCCTGGACTGGAATGTGGAGTAGTGGGTGGGTCTGGGTTCCCCTACTGGCCCCTGGAGAAGTGGCATCATCAGGGTAGTACTAGAGAAGTCTGCCTCAGATTGTTTATGCAGAAGGACTTTGGATAACCACCAGAAGGGGAAATCATGTAGGAAGGACTGAGTCACAAGGAAGAGGCTGAAATTCCTGGAGGGTGAGGGACCACAGAGTAAGATGACAATGGAAGAGAGACTTCCTGAGGAGAATGCAGTATCTAGCCAGAGCTAATCCCCAGGACAGCCAGAAAGGGGTGCGTTCTGTGACAAGCAGGAACTGTCTTTATTTTATGTTTGTATAGCTCCCAGGACAATGAGGCTCCAGTCCTGACTGTCCTTTGTGGACCATTGTAATACAAATCTATAATAATAATGATTTAATATTACTAATACAAGAATGACAAATGGGAAGCTTGCTATAGGAGAAGAGCTTGGTGCTGTCAGCCCTTTTACTTGGGTGTGTGTTCATTACCACAATTAGCAACTTGGTTTGTGCACTCAACAGAAAGGCAAAGAAGCACAGAGACTCAATTCTTAACCCTAGAAATGATTGTTCTAGCTCAGGGTGAAGGCACACAGGCAGGATGGTGCAGACAACATTGCCATGAGTTACTTGTTTTGGCAATAAACAGAGGAAATATTTGTTCGATGACCCCAGCAGCTTTTCATGAACACTAAATTCACATAAAAACATAAACATTAACCAATCCACCAACATTACTCCCCTCTTCCCAGAACCAGTATTGCACCCTCTTTGTGGTGTCCAGCAGAAGTTCTGTATCAGAGAGTAAAACATTTAATGTCTGATCCCTAGCTGGTATAAATCTGGCTCAGTGGAGTTATGTTGATGTACACCAGATGTTTCCCCTCAGTTCTTTCTCTTTCATATCAATAAGGGCACTCTACTTCCCAAGGAATAAGCTACTTTCCCCACAAGCAACACCATTCTTTCACTTGCTCTTCTGTACAACTGCTTATATGAGTGAGCAGGATTTCATGATTCCATCCCATTTCTCTCCTGTACAGTTGTTAATACAAATATGCCTCGTCTCTTCCCAGGGTATCAATAGCTATTTGTATAAGGAAGCCCATGAACTTGCCTGGACTTGTACATGCTTTTAAGGCTAAGGCCTTTTAAATGGTATTCTGATTTCCCCCCTCCTTTCCCCCCGCTTGGGGCTCTCTTCATCCACTTATATTTTCTGCTTTTCCAGTTTATGCAGTGGGAAGACATTTTGCTTCTGTGGTTCACACTGAAAGGAAACTAAGGAGGTTGCGATTCCTTTGGTTATAATAAATCCAATTGGCTGCATCTACACTTGTAAATTAAGTCGACTTAAACTTGCTTAAGTCGACTTAATTTACCCTGCATCTACACTACAGTTTCCTTAAGTCGACTTAAGCAGCTTGCTTAAGTCAATTTAAGGAAAATAAAGTTGACTTAATTAAAATTAAGTTGACTTTATTAAACCTTTAAATTCAATTTAAGGCTTCAGTCGACTTAGGCCCTAGAGTCGACTTAGGCCAGTGTAGACGTGGGGTAGCCCTAAGCTGATTTAGGGCTACCCCAGGACTACACCAATGCCCTCCCTGCTGGGGGGGGGGAGCACAGGGAGAGCCTGGCATGCCCCCCCACAGGGCAGGGCAGAGCCCTGCCCACCCTGCCCCTATGCCCTGCCAGGGTCCCTGTCCCCCTTTGCCCCATTGTACCTATATACAATGGGGCAAAGGCTGAGCCCCCTGGCAGTGGGCAAGGGTGCCCCCCCTGCCCCTGTGGACCTGCCCTAGGTCCCCCTAATCCCTAGAAGTTGACCTAGGCATCCAGTGTGGACGCTCTAGGTCGACTTTGTAAGTTCCCCCCAAAGTCGACTTTAATTTTAAGTGTGGACATGCTAAGTCGACTTAAAATTACAAGTGTAGACATAGCCGTTGTCATTAATATGTACATGAGGACAAGAGTGAATAGGAGAACTTCTTTTGGAAATGGCCCAGTGCTACTCTTGGATACACCATGTAATAAAATAACACTATGTGCATCTGGAAACTCCCATTCACGTCAGCACCGACCATTAGATTAGGTTTGTGAGGAGCTAGCAGCAGCCTCTGCATCAAACTGTTCTTCTGTATTCATACTGCAATTCCTAGCTTTTTATCAATGCCATTTGTGGGATGAAGATAAGTTGTAAGTTGTTCATACAAAACACGGGAGGGGATTGCAACATTTGGTGTGATGGACTGCTCAGTACTGTTTAAAGTATATCATATTCTGGCTTTGTAGAAGAGTGGAAATGTCTCCCTGTGCCCGAAGGAGGAGGAACCAGGGAGAAAGAGGAAGAGCTTCTGGAAGGAAACCCTGGAAACAGCAAAATTTAGGAAGGGATTTTAGACTGGGGTTTATAGTGCACTATTTTAACAAGTTAGTCTCTAAATAAAGCCAAACTCTAGAGGTAGTTGTCTCGGTTCCAGTGTTTTAAGTGAGGAAGGGTTAAGGACAAGCTCTTATGTAATTAAAAGATTTTAAATTTTCCAAATTTATTTTCAATTCTGACTCTCAGATTTAATCCCAACAGCAAAATGAAAATAACTGCTTGTAAGCGGCATTGTCCCCAACTCATTATTGTGTCCAAGACTTGGCACATCAATGGATAAAATGTAATGACAGAACAATGAATATTGATCTTTAGTTCACATTAACAGGCAAGCCAAATTCTGGACTCAGTAATGAGGGAGGGATGCCAAATGGGGCAGATGACTTTCCATTCAATTGTTTTGTGAATTTGTAAGATATCCCCCACTCCCCAGGAAAAAGAAAGAGCAAGTGATTTTTATCCTCCCTGACAAAGTTATAAGATAATTTCTCTCACTTGGAAACAGAGTGCATCAACAAAGTTTCAGGATTTAAAAAAGTTTAATAATATTAGTCAATGTCATGATGATTTAGAAATTATTTGGGAACTTAAAAAAAAGACATTGGACTAAATCTTTGAGTCCTTAATTTGGCAATCGACAGAACAAGGGAGACAAGATAAGGGAAAATACCTCAGTAGTGGAGTCAGCTGTGCAGTTTGGAATGAAAATGGTGGCAGCTGTTCATAGGAAGCTTAAGTGGGCAAAGGTCAGAGGTGGCAGAAGACAGGGCAAAGAGGTGATATGGAACAGAGGAGGAGAAGATCAGGGACCTGATCCAAAGCCTATTAAAATCAATGGAAACACTACCATTGACTTAAACAGGCATTGGATTAGCTTCCTCGGGGGGATGAAGAGAAACAAGATTTGTAGAACTGGTTAAAATTTTTTTTGATGGAACAGTTTTTTTCCATTTTAAAATGGTGTTTTATAAAATCTTTTATGGGAGCATGTTGATTTTTGACAAATTTTAATGGAAAATTTAAAAAATAATTAAAATAAAAATGGACTAATTCATTTTGACATTCTCATTTTGTTTAAAATCAACAGAGTCCTGTGGCACTTTTAAAGACTAACAGATTTATTTATCGCACGAGCTTTCATGGGTGAAAATCGCACTTCGTCAGATTTTAAAGCGTCTGACGAAGTGGGATTTTCACCCACGAAAGCTCATGCGATAAATAAATCTGTTAGTCTTTAATAGTGCCACAGGACTCTGTTGTTTTTCTACAATAGACTAACACGGCTACCCCTTTGGAATTCATTTTGTTTAGTTGTTGTTTTTCCAATTTTCTTATTTCATTTAAACTTTTAATGGTTTTAAACTTTTTTTAGTATTTAATTTTAATGCCATGTTTTTATATATTATACATATTTGTATTTTATATCATTTTGATGTTGTTGAAATGAAATGTTTCAAAATGGTAATTTTGATGTTTCTGAAAGGGAATATTTTGGAATTTGCATTCCACAGTAAATTTAAAAATTTAGCAATTTCACTCCAATTTTGACAAAGGAGAATTTCTAAATATCAGAATTTCCTGCATGATGGAAATTCTGTTTGCTAACCAGCTTTAAAGATCACTGTTTCCAAAACTGGAGGAAAAATGGTAGAGAGAAAGGGTTGATTTTTTAATTATTTTTTTTTACAGTAAAATGTACTTCCATCTATTTACTCTGATTATTATTTTTTAATTGGCACTGTTTCTATTCATGACTTGTTTGGGAGCTGGCTCAAGACTATTCTATAATTTCCCTTTTTAAAAATAATCTTGGACCAGAACCTTCCTTTCACTTAGACTGGTGTGAATCAAGATCTGTTCTGCTGAAGTTATCAGTGTTACAGTGATTTAAAATGCTGGGAGTGAAAGGAAAATAATTTCTCTCCCTCACTCCACTCCCGCCACCCCAACTTGTTTTTTTCCTTCTAATTCCCAGAAGCTTACAAAACATTGTGAAATTTTTCAACAAACCCTAATATTTTGGCAGGAATGAAAACTGTGCTGGGTCCTCTCTCATATGTTTTCACTGAGGTTTAGTGACTAGCAGAGCTGGATTAAGGTCATAGAATCATAGAATAATAGCATTGGAAGGGACCTCACGAGGTCATCTAGTCCAACCCCCTGCTAAAAAGCAGGACCACTCCCCCTAAATTACCCCAGCCAGGGTTTTGTCTAACCGAGCCTTAAAAATCTCCAAAGATGGAGATTCTACCACCTCCCTAGATAGCCCATTCCAATGCTTCACCACCCTCCTAGTGAGAAAGTTTTTCCTAATATCCAACCTTGACCTCCCCAGCTGTAATTTGAAACCATTGCTCCTTGTTCTGTCCTCTGTTACCCTCGAGAACAGCCTAGCTCCCACCTTGTAGGCCCTAGGTACTTCTATTTCGTAGGCCTTTTGATGGATTCATTTTTAGGGATGTATTGATTTCTATGGGCAGGTGGGTATTAATTTCTTTCACTTTATGAAAAAAAGATTGACATCAACATGACTCTGCCTCTTTGTGTATACACTGTGCCTATCATCTATCTATCTATCTATCTATCTATCTATCTATCTATCTATCTATC
>ML685795.1:10609160-10622483 GCA_007922175.1 Pelusios castaneus
ATCTATCTATCTATCTATCTATCTATCTATCTATCTATCTATCTATCTATCTATCTATCTATCTATCTATCATATTCAAGAAGAGATCGTTTTGTACAATTTTTATCATACAAATTAAAAAAAATGGGTCAAAATTGTTTTCATAGGCCCTTTAGTTTTTGTAGGCCCTGCCTATTGGATAATATGACCCTGGTGATTAGTGGACTACAAGATACTTAAGGGTGGATCAAAATGTTTTTAACGAAATAGGTTAAAGTACATTTTATTACTTCAAATACACACATTTATCTTTCTGGTCTCTTTCTAGCTCTTTTGGTCCTGCTGCTTCCTTTCCCCCCTTTTTGCTTAAGATCCTCCTCCTCTCCTCCAGATTCCCCCTCTTTTCCACTCTTTTAACCTTTACTCACCTTTTCAGCCTAAATGCTAATGGTGCTGAACATGAGGAGTCTGTTCTGCTAAAATGGATTTCCCCTGGCTTTAGTTGTGGGACTTTATAATAAATTCTTATGGGAACTGAGGATAATCCTAATTCTATTGCTGAAGTTTGCCTGAGTGAAGCTTCAGCCTTGCCAATAGCTCTAGCTACTGCATCATATGTGTGAGGTAACAGTGTTGATGATAAAAAAACCAAGGAGTCCTGTGGCACTTTTAAAGAATAACACATTTATTTATTGCATGAGCTTCTGTGGAAGAAAATCCCACTTCATCAGATGCTTTGAAGATGGGGAATTTACAGAATGGGAGGAAATTAAATGCAGGGAAATGTATGACACAGGATCAGGTCAGGCTGTAACAGCAAATCATAATAGAAATAGAGGATAGTATTGATGATGGCAGCTGTGAATACACGTTTGCCTCTTCTGGATGGATATCCCAGGCGGGGACATAATATCTTGGGGAAAGCACCTTAGATATGTGTAAAGCACCATCTACATTTTGAATGCTGTACAAACAATTATCACAATTCAACATGCCTTGTCTTGATCAAGGCACCCAACCTAGCAATGGGCATCTTGATAGTACCCACAACTTCATTGGCTGAACTAATTTTAGCAAATTTAATTGATTTTGAGGCTTCTGTGGAAGACCCCCTTAAGCTGAATGGAACTCTGAGGCCTATCTGAGTTTCAAAATAATAATAATAATAGGCTGGCCAAACATGTAAGTCTGCATACTTTCTGTATGTCGAAAGTGATGGAAGATTTAAAGAATATTCCTTAAAGAAAAGAGGGCCAATGTGGTGTGATAATGAATTAGGTATTCCTTGTTTTATCTTATTTGATTTGATTACCAGTGTTGGGAAAGCAAGCTGTTATGTGGTGATACTTTGTACTGGGCCTTAAGCCCCAATTGCTTTTATACCATTGTTCTGATAAGCTACCTGGAGAATTTGGAATGATATGATTCAGCCCTAGCGTCACTAAAATATACAAAAGCCCTATTGTCCTAATAAGTCACTGAAGTGTTGTAATGGTGACTTTCCTATTTGCAGCTTTCTAAATGTTTTATCAGACACTTTCAAAATGGCATCCCCCCAACCAGTCAGCAGAGAAATGGATTATTTTTTGCATTACAGTTGAGTGACTTTGGGCCCAAGCCTGTACAGTATGAACACACTGTTTAACTTGGTCTACATTTCTCCACTTATTGTTTCTTTTTTCCAGGAGAGGATCACCTGGAATGGGATGCATGGTTCTCTTGCTATCTCTACTGCTTCATGGATTTGTTGGCAGGATATCGGCATTCACTAAAACATATTTGCTTGCACTCATCTTCTCATCATAAGTCACCAATCTACATATAAACTTGCACAAATTTTAGGAGAGATGTGATGTTAAACTGAAGCAACTTTGTGTGTGGCTGTTGCCATAGGTAATTTAACAAGAGGCAAGCTAAACCCATGAAAGCCAGGTTAATTGATGGAAGCATATCCACACACACACTTGTACAGGTTTCACTATGCTAACGTCACACCTTTAGTTGACCTGATACAACTTCTGTGGGTAGATGAGCCCATTCTGTTCCCTAAACCTGGCAGGGAGAATGCACTGAAACATGATGCTTAAATCCTTGCCATTAGAACAAATGATTTTTTTAAAGGTGAAATTTGTGTGGATAGTTTAACTAAGATGAGATTTAGGAGTTTTTTTCCCCATTGCAAACACGATCAGGTGTCATGAACTGAAATTTGGCAGATATCCAATGATGGTGAAATCTTATCTTGCTGGGGCAAGAAGAGAAAATCTTTCCCCCTCTACCATTTTAAGACTGTGACCCAACAGCTCAGGATTCCAGCACAGTGCTTCCCTGATCATAGGATAAAGATATCATTTCATTGCCTCAGGACACAACCCTGCTTCATCATGTGTGTACTGCCAGCAGTACCAGGTCTTGGGAGGGAGCGGGAAGTGTACCCTTCTTTTTTGGAGCAGCAGGAATATATGCTATGGAAAATATTTCCCCCTATTCCATTCTCTGTGCTGTCAGGATGGTGCCTAGAACTTTTCCTTACCCACTGCTACTCCACTTACCCTTCTCCTCCCCTTTGAGTTAAGGCAGAATGTTACCCGTAAATCTTTAGTTTTAACTGGTGCTTTCTGATGCTGGGAAAAAATTTTGTGCTATGCCTATGTTGATAGCATGAATGAGCAGTCACTGCACATAAAGGATTCAGCTCCATTAATCTCATTGGGGAGGAACCATCTTGTAGTAGGGTTTCCTGTACATCTGTTCTAAAGTAGAGTTCATCTCATCTCAGTCAAGGAAACTGCAGCTTTTAGTGAAGACCTGTAATTTAGAATAGCAAAGATTTCCTCATGAATACCTAAAATTCCATTTGGATTGCAACCATTTTTGTTGATGCATTGCAGGCAAACTGTAGCCACAACTATGTTATCTAAAGTACCTTATGTGCTGTATTACCAATCTAGGCGCAATGGACCTACTTAAGGGGAAGGCTTTTGACTTCCTTTTCAAGTGCTTTCATTTTATGATGTCAGTTACAATTATAATAGTTCATTTTCAAAGAGTTGTGTGTGCAGTTTAATTATTTGCTCCCACTGATTTTTTTTTAAGTGGAAAAACACACCCTGTAAATCATGCACAACAACTTAAAAATGTAGCGTTGCTATTAACTTAAAGTGCTCTTTTAAAAAAAAAAAGTTGTGATCAATTTTTAAGTCAGTTTTATCTAGTGATCTGTCCGATTGCTCTTTCTTAGTAAAGCATATAAGGGGGACTAACCCAACAGATGGCCTATCTGCTATTATCCCAAAATCAAGATTCCAAAGAAAACCATTCAGTATTAGACATACTGAATAACTCAGTGTGTGTGTGTATACAGAGTTATAGAGTTATATCATGCATACAAAGATATATGGAATATATTATGCATACAGAATACATCTTCCTCTGAGAGTACCAGTACAACTATCTCACACATTGTCACATCTAACTAGAGTGCTCCTGAAAGCAGTATGTTTAAGGTGAAATCACACTGCTTGACATTGGTTGAAGGTCTTTCCATGATCCCCTGCATTTCAGTGCAAGATGGTGAGACTCCCTATATATCTCTTTGCGACATCACACAGATGTTGTGAAGCTGTATTAGTTAATAATGGGCAAGGTACTCAGTGGAGCTCCAGTAAAGTGACTATTGAGCTATGATGATTTATACCAGCTCAGATTTACACTGGCAAATTAATAAAAAGCTTTGAGATCTTAGTTAACAGATACCATAGAAATACAAAGTATATTACACACATGGTGGGAATGAGGAAAAAGCATCTTTGCATTACCAACAGATAAAAGACACTACTTGAAACAAAATTTTGGTTATATTTGCAAGCAGAAGAAGCCTTAACTTTAGGCTACTCCAGGATAGCATTTTTTTCAGAAGTCCTTTCTTTATTAACAGTGGCATATCTAATCATACATAGAAGTAGATGTTTCTTCATAGAATTTCTCACCCCCCGAAAACTAAGTTTTTTCATCATTTGTGTCCCCTCTCTAAGTTCACCAAAACTCCACTTGCTAACTCTTTAGTTAAGAGTAGAATTTTCTGAAGGTTTGGAGTGAATTAGTAGAGACATGCTGTAGATGTTTGGGTTCAAGGAATGGTGAAAATGTTAAAAATTTAATAATAAATAATAAATGCTTTTTTTGGCTCATCATATCTTCAAAAGAGCTAGATCAGAAAAATTCAATTTTATTTTGTTCTGTTGGTCTTGCCAGAAGTGATCTTTTCACTAATATTTTTCTTTTTTAGGAGGGGAATGGTGACTGTTTATGGAACTATTTAGGTATTAACTGAGCTTTCTATGTATTATAGATGGCTTAATGCACACCATAAATTCTTCATGGACAATACATACATGCCAAAGAGGAGAGGAAGTCACACAAACAACCTTGATTCTGCTCCTGTAGATACAACTTTGTCTTCATTTTCTGAGAAATCCACAATGTTTTCTTAGAAAGAAAAAGATAGTCCTGCAGTGAAGATACTGGCCAGAGATTCAGCAGGTCAGAGTTTATTCCTCTGTTTGCTACAGATTTCATCTGAGACTTTGGGATGTCATTTAAACTTTCTGTGTGTTTCCTTTTGGACAATGGGGTAATAATTCCTTTGTTTGCCTTGTCCAATTAGACTGTAAGCTCTCTGAGGCAAAGCCTGCCTCTTACTGTGTTTTTTTTACCGAAAGGGGATGCCATTGTGATACAAAGAAGGTATATATTTTTTTCACCTGAAGTATGTAATAGATTTTTTCAGCTTTAATTCCATGTTAACTAAATGTTTTGCCTTGGGAGTTAACTCTGGTTTGGGAAACTCAGCCAGGATGCTTGAGAACCAGCTGAAGAGTGATGTGACTTTGAACAGCCAGACAGCGACCGGCACTGAATATAAGCAAAGTGCTTTGCAAGGTTTTAAGATGCCATTAGTTTAGGAAAAGTACTTACTGCCAGTCTTTCAGAAATACTAGCTTTTGTGTGACAGAGAGGTCTGTCCTTTTGAATATTCCTGACTAAAGCAAAAGGTAATCTGTTTTGTTCAGCATTATGCATGCACATCCCATGGTGAAAAATGTGCGTCTGGGCTCTGTGGAAACAATTCTTTCCTTAGTTGTACCAGGAGTAACTCCATTAAATATCACCAGTGCAGATCAGAACAGAATTCATCCCAGTGCATAAATGTGTTGTTTTGCATAGAAATGCTCACTGTGCAAAGCATACCCCTGTTTGCAAGCGTGTCTGTGTAGTACACATTTTCAGTTTTAATTTTTGGCCCTATGTAAGATACTCTAGGGAACAGTGTGTACTGTCAGCAGGAGTTATCTTTTTGATGAATCAGACACATTGTTTGTACCTCTGCATTTGATAGACATGTTGTAATAAGGTCTTGAACTGCTTACTGTGTCTTTATGTACCTTCCCCCTCAGCAGTTGTAACTATTGTGCTGGTTGACCTATATAAATGGTACTACAAACAACAAGTTTGAACATTAACTCGTGAGCCACGTTTAAATAGAGTCTGCCATAAGATGAGAACTATAGCTTTAAGAAGGTAAAAATTAGAAAGAGGGCAATCCAATTGGGAAGAATTTCTGTGATTACTAAACTGGGAGTACATTGTGCATACCGAATACCTCAATATATGTACACCTCTATATAATACATTCTAAATATGGAAGTATTTATTTTTGTACTCTGTGCAAGTAAAAGGATATGGTGAATTTACTAGTGGTGATGAGGCCCATGATCCTGCAAATGTACTTAATTTTATGACTGTGAGCAGTTTAACTGAGCCAAAGCAAATTCCATTTTTATTTGAATTTTTGTGGAAAAAGTTTTGAGGTATTTTCCCAACTCTAATTTTTAATTTCCCAGTGGAATAGGGCATTTTCCTGATATTAGGCCCTGCAAACAGCCTTCAGTTTCTCTACTTCACTGCTCCCTTAGTCTGATTTGTTAACAGGTTGAATATTTTCTGGTTTGTACATAACACTTTGTATATTTAAAAGGTTCTGTTTTGTTTTGTTATTCCAGTTACGCATAGTTTTCTCTCTCTCAACATACATTTTACTTACGTACACACTTTAGGTCACAAGTTTCTTTTAAAACCTTAATTCAGATCACAGATGGATTCTCTGAATTAAGTTTTGTTCACAGTTGAGTGAATTATGAGCCCAATCTAAAGCCCACTGAAGTCAATGGAAAGACTCCCATTTAAATAAGGCTATATATGGAAGATTCAAATAGGAGAGACAGAATCCATCACCAAGAATCCTACCAAATCCCACCCTTCACCAATACAGCAGCTTGATCTAATGTACTTTATTCTTCATATCTGTTACCTTCCTTTTTTCCTTTGGCATGTTACCACTTCAGTTAAAAGCAAAACCTATACAATCAAATAGAACATGGTGCTGCAAATGTTGAGTGCTCATGTGAGTTACTGTATGCATTTAACTCTCATTGATGACAATGGCAATGGAGGAAGATGCACGTCAAGAACTGGTGTTCACATTTTGGATCTAGAGATCCTGGGTTTAGTCCCTATAGACGACCTACCCAGAGGTATCATGACAGCTGCTAAATCACACTGCTTTAGTGTGGGTACATCAGCACTTTGCACACATCGTGAAACCCTTAAAGAACCTAATCCAGAGCCCATCAAAGTCAGTGGATTAATGTCAATGGGCTTCAAATCAGACATTAAATGAACAGATAAATGATCACCTTTCTTTAAAAAAACAGCAAACATATACCTTTAGGCTATGTCTACACTAGAAAAGTTAAGTCAACTTTTATTAAGTTGACTTTAATAAGGTCGACTTTGTTGACTTAAAATTGACCTTATTAAAGTCGACTTAAACGAGTGGCAACACTTTAAGTCAACTTAGTCCACTTTGTTAAGTCAACCAAACTGCCCTTAGATCAACCTAACAAAGTGGACTTATGCATCCACACTGGGCTTAGGTCGACCTAAGGAAGGGTTAGGTTGACCTAAGGAGGCTTAAGTCGACCTAATGAGTGGTAGTTATAAAGTCGACTTAAGCTTTCATTAAGTTGACTTAAGGAATTTCTTAAGTCGACTTAATGAAAGCCTAGTGTGGATGCGGCTTAATTTAAGTTGACTTAAGCCTCCTTAAGTCGACTTAAATTGCCACTGTTGACCTAGCCTTAGAGAGATAGGTTTTCTCCCTCTCTCTTGCTTTGAAAAAAGCTGTGTGTCACTCTTTTAAAGATAAACTATATGTGTTAGTCTACTGCTGAGTATATCATTTTCCCCTTTCAATTCTCATTCTGGTTTGGTGAGCCTAGTAAAAGTGGAACTTGATCTTTGTCACTCTGTAGTGGATTCCTGTTAAACACAAGTGTGTTTAAGCACACCTGGGTATCCATGATCTCAAAAGTAATTGTAGTAATAAAGTAATAATTATGCTTTGCACTTTGATCTGAGAAACTCAAGAAGTTTTGGCAATGTTAAACATCCCAGAAGTCCTGTAATAAGATCTGTAGAGGGGGTGTCTGATTTGAAACATTTTAGACATATATAAACTGAATCAGTGACAGAACAAGGAACAGAATCCAGGTCATCTGCCTCCCAGCCTTCGGCACCCACTAGCCAACACGGTGTCTACATTCATGAAGAATATGAAGTCACCTTAACTGAAGTCAGACAATAGAGGAAAAATATAGGTACTCAGAAATGTTTATTGGAAGCAAACACCATGTCTGATTAACTGCTCCTGCCAGCGGGGTTGTTTATTTTTTGGTGGTTGTTCCTTATATCATGCTGCAGTTTCTTTTCTGATTTTCTTTTGATGCATACAATTCAGGACTTTTCTACATATACATTTAACCTGGTTTAGAGAGAACCTGTACAAGCCAGTGAGTGTATATTTTGTTAGTTTAAAATCTGATTTACTTACTCCTGTAAATATGAAGGGCGAGCTGAACTGCCATGAGCCATGCCTCAATCCACCTAAGATTGCCTATACACAATGTTGCATCTATTTTGTTAAAGCAGATTAAAATCATACCTTTATTTCAATGGTTTCCAGCCTGGTGGGGGGGGGAGGTCCATGAGGCTTTAGTAATATTGAGGTCAATTAGTCCCCCACCCCAAGTTCTGTGCAAGCTACAGCAGCCTTGAGCCAGAGAAGCCCTCCACTGAGCCATGTGCTGGCCAGGTGCAGCCCCACCGAGCCCAGCACCATCTGGGTGCAGGCCCTCCTGCTCTGAGCTCAGCATATGCCAAGCATCCAGTCAAAGCGAAGAAGCAGCATCCCCCAGGAAGCAGCAGCCCTGAGCTCCAGCACCCCCCTGCCAGCCCCACAGCAGCCAGGCACCTGGCTGGAGAGGAGCAACCCCTCCACTGGTGGAGGCCAGGTGCAGCCCCAGCCAACCTGCTAGTATCTACCTCAGTCCATGAGGGACGAGAAGGGGTAGGGCCACAGGAGGCGTGCTGTGGCAGCTGTGCCAGGGAAGGCTTTGCTTTTTATTCAAGAAATTGAAAGCTATTATTTATGTGATTTAGTGTTATTATTATTTTAGCATTATATGTGTTTATAGGCAGTATGTGTTGATGGCTGGTGGGAGGTTGGTCATGGGAGTGGTGGTGTGTCTTACCTAGTGTTAACTAATGAGGCTTTCACTCAAAGGTTGGGAACCACTGCTTTGATTTAAACCTGTGCGACTTGGTGGGCAGGCCAGGCCTCCATGCCTTCTCGACTCAGTTTTTGGCCTCAGTCTAGTTTTTCAGTTGACTGCACAAGTCTATTTAGGGTGAGATAATGACCCAATGATCTCACCCTGAACATTACATTTGTTCTAGCAGACGTATGGGCAGCTATGCAAAGGAAATTTAGTATCTTCCCCCATATTGATATGATTTTTATTCTGTAGAGTCTAATGGGCATATTTTGGCTGCTAATGATGAGAAAGTTTAGCAAATGAGTTTGAGATGCTTGTTTACAACTCTGAACAGTGATCTACAGTTTTGCTTTCTGTGCTTTGCTACTCAGGTGTCATCCAACTCTAATAGTTTTCTTGACCTTAGTTTTGTTCTCGTTGATGCAGATGTTTCTAACCTGGGAGATTTGTGGTGCTTACTGGTCCAGATGCTCACTTTCAGCCATTTGCCCAGGGGATTTTTGGAATCAGCTTATCAGGAAGGAGGGAAAAGATTTAATATTTTTGCCACTGTTTTCTACCTTATTGCACTGACACCTGAATGTGCATTAAGCATTTGTTGCAGAGGGCAGTCAGTCTACAACAGCTTAAAACATGAAGGAAACTTAGGTATAAGATAGGATTTGTGGGTGTGTGCATTTTAAAAAGGTAACTGTCAAAATCCAGTAAGGCGCAGGCTGGATTTGTGTTTATGACCTGCCGAATGCTTGTCTGCTATGTAAAACATTCTGGACGGTGACCTAACACAACGGACCATGGTTCATTTGTTGTGGTTTGCTATTTAAATAATGTATTTTATTGCATACCATAACTTAACACAGCAGAATCATCCCTTATGGTGTATTATGTTTTAAGCATAGCAATTTTCATTTGCTGTGTTAAAAGGTTACTATGAGCGGACTTGAGACATTTTTGTCTCATATCACAGCTGTAAACCTTATCTTGGTAAATAAAATAAAACTAGCTAATGATCACCAACCTTATTTTCTTTTCTTTGCTGGGGACGGGCTTGAAAAAAAGAAGCAATTTTGTTCAACAGTACTAAAAGCTTCTTAGAGAAAATAGTCTTCATTACATATCAATAAAGATAAGTACCCCTTCTTAGAAAACCTAACCACTCCTAAGTCAGTAATTCATTACAAAATGTGTAAAGAATATGTATATATTTAGAACCAGCATTCCTTACATTTGCAGAACTCCCATGGAAGTCAGTGGGAGCTTTCCTTGAGTTTGGACTTCAGTGTTTTTATTTTTAACACCAAGCAATCTCAGAAGAGAATCTTAACATATTAACTTATTTGTAGGGGCAGAAGAAGGAATGGAAACAAGTTGCTGATGGTATATGACTTTCCTGGAATGAAAGGTTGTCAACTGAAGGCAGCTCTATGCATGTGTGTACACAAGATTGCTGCTTAGTGGGCAATTCAAATTCCTTAAAAGCATCTTGATGGTGCTTTGTTTTTTGCAGACTACAAGCAACACAGAGTTCAGAAGTGTGGAAATCAGTTGTGTTGTAGTGCAGGCAGGAGCAGGGAGCACAGAGAGGAACATGTGTCTGCAAAAGAGGTAGAAGAGATTAATAAGCCTGGGACTTTTCAGCTTGGAAGAGAGACGAGTAAGGGAGGGCATGGTAGAGGTCTATAAAATCATGACTGGTGTAGAGAAAGTAAATAAGGAAGTGTTTTTTACTCTCTCATACAAAAAGTAGGGGCCACCACATGAAATTAATAGGCAACAGGTTTAAAACAAACAGAAGGAATTATTTTTCACACAATTTACAGTTAACCTGTAGCACTCCTTGCCAGAGGATGTTATGAAGGCCAAGACTATAACAGGATAAATTAATGGAGGATAGGTCCATCAATGGTTATTAGCCAGGCTAGGCAGGGATTGCTGTTTGCCAGAGGCTGAGAATAGCTGATGGGATGGATCATTTGATGATTACCTGTTCTAGTCATTCCTTCTGAAGCACCTGGCATTGGCCCTTCTCAGAAGACAGGATGCTGGGCTAGATGGACCATTGATCTGACCTCGTATGGTTGTTCTCATGTTCTCATGAAGGTGTTTTCTTCATAAAAGCCCAGAAGTGATTCAGTTGGCACTATTTCCAGACACAGTGAGACTGACAGTAACGAGTTGAAGTACCTCTCCCCCCATATATTTTGATGCTAACTTATTTGTTTCTCCATTTATTTCAGTAGATTTTGAATCAGGACTTATGTATATATTGGTCTACCCAAAGAATAAAAGAGTTCCAATACGAGTGTTCTGAGCACCTTTTTAGATATTCAATATCAAGAGACCACCGTTCTTCAGAAAGATTGAATTTAGGATGCCTGAGACCCCCCACCCCCGACCCCCAAAACACATAAAGTCATTGTCTCAGTTTAATGTGGTGCTCCAGTCTTTTAAGAGACTCTGCAATTAGTGCTAAATCAGTGGCCACAGGCACATAGCTCCTGTTAAAGATAGCTGCAGAAAAGATGCATAGGAAGCAGGGAGTCTATTTGTAGCTGAAAAAGTGAAGCATTTTGTGTGTGCTTTGCTGTTAGCAAGGAGATATGACTTTAAGCTCTGTATCTTGGGACTTAATGGCATATAGAATCACTACACAGGAACAGGGCATTTACTCCAGCAAGCTTTTTCTCAGTCTCACTTAACTGCTTTCTCGCAGAATCTTTCAAAGCCTGCTCTCTTGCTCTTGCACTCCTGTTTTCTCCTAAGTTCAGCTATGCTATTCATTCCACTGGACTTACTTGGCAGCTTATTCCAAAGGGTGCCATAGTCTTTTAATGAACTGGTTCAGCTTCATTTCTGTCCTGGTGTTTATATTGTGTCCTCTGCTTTATGAACCCTATCATAAAACACATAATTTAATGGAACAGGCTTTGATAAAGTATCAGAAGTATATGTTTATAGTACGTTTGTTTAATTGTCTAGAAATACAAACATTACACTTTTGTAAGAAGACAATATTGTGGCAATGAATGCATTTTTATGAGATCATTTGAAAATCTAGTTTAACACTTAACTGATTTACGTTTGGAGCTATGTATCAACAATTAGAGGTTCAAATGAACTTTTATTTTCGAGTGGATTTTGTATAATAAAGAGTTACGTACTTGTAGACCCCAATCTTGCAATCTTCGTTTTGGCAAAACCTCTACTGAATTCAATGGTAAAGACTATAGCAAGGGAGCCTAACTGCAGTAAAGCTGTGTTTTGGTAGATAAATCAGCAATGGCAAGATTGTTTTTTAAAAACTATTTGAATCTACATTTTTCTTTACTTTTATATTCTTTTGACATTTTAAGCCTTTTTCAATCAGTTCTTTTTTTGCAAAAGGGTCAGCATACCAACCAAATATCAAACAGGCATTGACACATACAATGTAGTAAGACTGAAGTTTCAAAGAATTATGTCTTGTAAGGATAGATAGAGGATCATGAAAATTAAACTGTTCTTGTTTCATTTGTGGTGGCAGGTTCATGAGGAGATATGTCCAAGTAGAATAATTCTCACTTTGCAACCCTGCAGAGACACAAGGATTGTAACTAGATTCATAATGTCTGCCATCAGTCTGCTATTTATTATTGTTTATTTGTATTAAAATAGCACTTAGAGGCCCCAAAGAAATTTAGATTATCCTTATGCTAGGCACTGAATACACACAATAAGGGAGAGTCCCTGCGCTGAAAAGCTAACATTCAAAAGAGACAACATAGACAAAGGGTAGATAAAAGGGAGTATTACATGTCCATATTTTTCAGAGGGGAAATGGAGGTACAAAGAAATTAAGTGTCTTATGCACCATCAAGCAAGAAAGCTGTGGCAGAACAGGGAATAGGACTCAGATCTCCTGAATCACAGTCCTATATCTTATCCACAAGATTTTCCTTGCCATTTGTAGATGGGTGCCAGCGTGTGACCTGCCAGACAGGTGCCTCTTGGTGATGGGCTGGGGAATTGCTCAAGTGGTCACCCCCATCTGGTGGTCTGTGCTCCATCTCCTCACAGTCTCTAGTCCATTTCCAGGATCCCAGCCCTCTGGCTGAGGCCTCTCTGAGTTCCCTCCTTCTGGGGTAAGGTCTAGTCTGTGTCAGTGGCCACCACTAGAGCTTCCTGGCAGTCTGGGAGAGGCAGGGATGGACTTCTCCAGGCCCTGGCCCAGGGATCCTATGCACCACTCCTCAGCATCACCTCCAGTACAGCATAACAGGCCCTCTGGGCCATGTCCTCACCTACCCCAGGTACCTCCTCTCCTTTTGCCTCAGGGTCCACACCTTTGCCAGCCTCTGGTAGTCCCTGAATCTGCCCCCTGCAGCCAAGCTGGCAGCCTCCTTGTTCCTCACAGGTCAGGGGAAGACTGTCCAGAACTGGGGCTGCAGCCTGCTTATACATAGGGCTCCTCAGCCCTGATTGGCTCCACAGCTGCCATCTCTTATTGGTTGCTCCTCTCTCAGGGCTTTAACTCTTTCTCCAGGAGAGTGGGGAAATTACACTGCTATACTATTGTGGATAAAAGAGACCAATAGAGTTTTCACTTCATGAAACAACTTCCTTTAGGATACATGCTTTTCTTTTCTTTTCTTTTCTTTTCTTTTCTTTTCTTTTCTTTTCTTTTCTTTTC
>ML685795.1:10622493-10636536 GCA_007922175.1 Pelusios castaneus
TCTTTTCTTTTCTTTTCTTTTCTTTTCTTTTCTTTTCTTTTCTTTTCAACAATAATGTTATTAAATAATTCTTCACACATTGCATAGCTTCTAATTGTTAAAAGTACAGTTTTTATTCTATAATTGCCCATTTCAAGGTTTTTGCATCTTTCTTTGAAACAACTGATAGTGGCCACTATCAGAGTCAGGATAGTGGTTCATTGGTTGGTTTCCTTTGTAGTATACAAAAAAATCAATCAGCAAAACACTTTAGCTAGTACATTATGTCTTAATTTCTTTTTAGTGTGAAATAGGGAAAATAAATCCCATCAGTAAATCTCATGTTGACTATGCTGTAAATTTAGGCTATGTCTACACTGTAGCTTATGTCGATATAATTTATGTCATTAAGGAGTGTGAATAAACCACTGCCCTGAGTGACATAAATCACACTGAGATGAGTGTTGGTGTGGACATCATTGTTTTGGTGGAAGAGCTTCTGCTCCTCACAGGGACTAGAGTAATTAAGCCAACAGAGAGCTCTCTTCCATTGGCTTCGAGTAGCTACATTAGAAAGCTTACAGTTGTGCAGCTGTATCAGGGCAGCTGCATCACTGTAAATTCTCTAGTTAGTGTAGCCATGTCCTTTTTACAAGATAGATAGTTATTGCAAGACAGTCAGGAAACACTAAGTTGGCCACAACCAACATTATGGCTCTAAATCTGAATATACCAAAACCTGATTTTGATTATCAGCATCTCAAATGTAGTAAAAAATTGTAAGATACTTTGGGATTTTAATAGAGATAATTGTCTTCATTAACTTGGGTGAGGAAAGGGTGCCTGATAGTGAGGTAATGGGGGAAGGATTCAGCTATTTTAAAAACACTGAGATACATTTACCAGCACCTCCACATCCTGTAGTCATTGGACATGATCAGAGACAGTCTAGGAATGAATGGATTGTCTCATTTGTGAGTGCTTAATATATTTGGCCCCCCATCACAGAGTGGAAGTACAATGCCCTTTGTAATCTAATGTCTGGTAAATTTGGGAATTTATCCAATAAATCACAGCAGAGTTTATAGGCAGGCTAACCTTTCTTATTTTAAACATCTGTTTTATTTTTTTTTCTCACAGGGAGATGGTTCCTGGGCACATCTAGCACTAATGAAGGTATTTGCCCCTATGACTATGCCCTTACAGACTTGGCAGAATATCCGTTGTATTTAACATGCAATCAGTGAAATAAATTCCACCTATATTTCTCTAACCTTCTGGGATAGAATCACCTTGTGTAAAAAGGTTCATGTGATTTTATTGTCACCTGGGTAAACTACCTCCTGGTTTTGAATATAGTGTAAAGGCATTCTATCACGAGTCCTCCCCAATCCAAATAGCCCCCACTGTGCTGCCTATTTACAAATTTGGTGTTCAGTCACTAAATGTTTGTGTCACTAAATTGACTAAATAGTTCATTCACTAAATAGTTTACTTTCAACTTTGGTCAATAATGGTGCCATTATTATTATATGTCTTAACCTATATTTGTGCAAGTATATTTAAAGACTAACAAGCTCCTTTTGTAGTCTAAGTTCTCTGAAGCTATCTGACCTGATGCTTTCTAAATCCACCTATCCTTGTCCAAAGCCTTCAGAACCTAGCCATTCTTGACCAAGACATGACCTAGTAACTCAGAACCCATCTGTCTCAAATTCTGAAATATTTCAAATTTTAGAACATCCCATAGTTTTTTCTGTCTCAAAGCTTATTTGTAACAGAATGAATAATGAGGACTGAAGAATCTAAGAAGCTTACAATTTGTTACTTTTGAGCTTAATCCAGTGCCTATTGGTGTCAATGAAAAAATTTCCATGATGTCTATGTGCAATAGGCTGGAGTCCTTGGAGAAGAAAGGAATTAAATATTCTCCTCTGATCTTATTAAAAATGGGCACATTGTTTTTTTTTTAAAGAGATTCTTGAGCCTTGGGGTTTTTTTTCCAGTAGAATGTTAATATTTTATCCTTCAATGAGTTATTTAAATATATTGTTGAATATTCAAGTCAACTGTATTCCTCGTCTTCAGAAAAGATCTATATGATTCTGCTGTTCCACACTGAAACAGGAAAACTAACGTGGTGCATCATTCTGCCTGGGAAGTGACCAAAGTTGTTGTGACAAGATTGTACTTTGAGCAATTGTTGGTGATTTGTTTTTTAGTACACAAAGAAAGTAATAAATCTGTCATCCTGAGAAATCAGGTTGTGACCTAAAGGAAGGAGCAAATTGTGGCTGTAGGTAAAAGAGACTGACCTGTCTATGAGGGTCATTTATCATTACAACAAAATTGCTGGTGCTTTTCCAGCTGACCAGAAAGAAAGGCTGAAGTAAGCAAAGACAAGAGATGCAAGCATCTGAATATTTTTAACTTATCAATATTTTCAGGAATTGCAAGTTGCCAAAAATCTGATACCACTCAAAGTGCACTGTCCATTGGCTATGTAAGGGAAAACAAGATTTAATTATACAATTTAACAATATAATTTATTTTGTTTACATTAAATAACAGAAATAAGAATTGAAGGCATGTACTATTGCATTATGGGACCAAACCAAAACCTCAGCTTTTAGAGCTGAATCTGGATTCAACCTTTGCAGCACAAGCATCTCTAAATACTCTGAACACTACATTTCTCTCTGCTCCTCTGTATCATACTTTTTACTGTATTTTTCTGATGTCAGAAAGCTATATTCTCAGATCCTTTTCTCTTCTATGTAGGTTCTTACACAGCACTTATTCCCATAGTATCTCATATGTCATATGGTGTTTGTCCTCTCAATTTCTTCTTGATGGAAGAAGCACGCACTAGAGTTTCTTGTTCGGATAGGTTTTAGTGCTTTTTAAAATGAAATATACACATTGCTATGTATCTGTTAGAGAAGTAGAGATCAAAGAAATGTGCCTTGTACTTGGAGTGGAAGGGGGTGACGTTTATGATGGTCCTTACCTCTTAGGGGAATTCATTCTGTAGTCTTGGACCAGCCTTCAGGAAGGCTCTGTTTCCTATGGAGACAAGTTTTATCTTCATAGTAGAGTGTCATTGAGCAGAATCCAAGTATGGAGGAGCCTAGTGTGGTGGGATCCAGGTGTAGAGTTAGAGGTTTCTGTATGGGACAATCTGGGTATGGGGGTCTGTAAGTGGAGAGGAATCTGGATGCACAGTGTCTTGTTGGGAGGTTCCATGGCAGGGGCAATGGCACTCTGAAGGGGAGTCCAGGTGAAGATGGTTGGGCTCAGCAAGGTGGGTCTGGATGTGGGGGAGGGGACTGAGCAGGAGACAGTGGGAGGATTGGGTTTTGGGGAGGAGGGCTTGGTGGGGTTTAGGTCCAGGTTCAACTGTTGTTGGGTGGGGGTCTGCATGTAGGGGGTGGTCCACATGCAAAGGGGTGGTGCTTGGTGTTGGGTTTGGGGGCCTCGGTAGGCATTCTGGAGAGGTCAGACTTGATAGGAGGGTTGTGTTTGTGGGGAACCAGGTGCACATAGATTGTGCAGATAGGAGGTGGATTTGACCTGGCAGGCCTCACCCTACGTGACCCGCAGTCCCTCCCCAGCCCACTGACTGTAATTTACCCCTCAGCCTGGCTCTCCAGGAGCCTGGAGGAATGCGCCTGCACTCCTGGGGAGGGGCACATGACCATTCTTGCAGCTTCCTGTTGCGTTCCTGTCAGGAAGTCTTTTTTCTGTGGTGAAACAAATACATCTATGTGGAGCATGATTTCTGAATGAGTGCAGTGGCACAGAATTTCCTAGGAGTAAAATGTGGGTTTATAAGAGGAGAGATTTTAACAAAAATCCCCCCCAAAATTTAAAAAATCTCTGCAATACTCTTACCGTTATTTTCCTGTAGCACATGTTGGCCATATGCAGAATGCCTCATCCTAGGAAGTATATGGTATAAATGTTTTATCAGTGCTCACTTTCGATGTCCTACATCACTTATAGCTTCATAATTTGTGACTAATGCAACCATCCCAAATTCATGCTAGTAAAAGCTTTATGTCATACCATTTTGTATTCCCTATAGATTACACATGCACAAACATTGATACAATTTTTACATTATCTAAAGGAATATTGAAATGAGAGATTTATGCATTTTTAATGTCCTTGACTGAGGTTGAAAGGTTGAGTGAGATTGCAGTCCACTATACATTTAAAAAAAAAAGATATATTGTACCAATCAGAGATAGTCTAGCTCACGCTGAATAAGGAATGGGTACATTTTAAAATAAGAGATTTAAAAAATGATTCCTCTTTTGTCCCATTCTTTCTAGCTAGAGAACCCCACTCAAACCCTAATCTAAAACTGCTTTAGTTAAGTAAAAAAATTACTTTTTCCCTCCATTTTCCAACCTCTTCCAGTTGCAAAATCTTATCTTCATCCTTATTTCTGATGCAATTTTCAAAGAAACATTATGTTATGAAAAGTAAAAGGCTAATCTCTTGCAGTGCAATTTACATGCTGACTTCTACACTTAATTGATTGCTTTAGGAATTTTTTTTATTAAACTGTGACAGTCAATGTGAACATTTTTTATTCCAATACGTGAGTTTAGACTATTTCTCATAATTTTGATTAGCAGTTAACATCAGCTGTAAATATTATAATGCTAAATCCAGGAATTTTTAACAAAGCTGTTTAAATGACAGTATTTATTATGGGATTTCATATACAGAAGTTTATAACTAAAGTACTATACAGTTGCTTTAAATCAGAGAACATTATCACGATAAACCATACAGAAGTTGAGGAAGTAATAGTTTATAATATAAGCAGTGTTGAGAAGAATCTAATTGCATATTCAATATGGCACCAATTCAGTGAAACACTTAAACATGTGCTTGAAATTAAATAACTAATTAAATTCTATTGATTTAATGGGATTTCATCATGCCCTTTAGAGGATTATATGGTTAAGTATTCTGCTGAATAAAGGCTTGCCATCTGAAGCCCCGGATTCAGATTTGCACAACAGGACCATGGACTTCAGCTAATGTGTCCTAGCTGATATGTCTTACTCTAGAGTAGCTGTAAACACAGTCCTGTATAGGAGATTCTTGAAGTGCTATAGTGCTCTTCAGCCGTGCAAGGATAAACTCTGTCCTGATTGGTTAGCTATACTGGCAGAATTACAAATAGCATTTAGGTTTCATGATGCTCACTTCTTTACTCTAACCACTAGACTCTGTGTTCTCTGTTATCCAGCACTTCCACCCACAACATCCTGATTCAGCAAAACTGAGTAGGAAAATCTCATAAGTAAAGACTTTTTATGAGTGGTGGATTTTTTTTTAAGCACTTCTGATTCAGTCGTAGCTGGAAATACCACGAAAGTGGCATATTTATTGAGATTTTGATTCTTTTTGTCTCTTCTAATGAGAATTGGAAGTGAAATCTGCTATCTGAATATTGTAGTCTCATAAAATTTTAGTTGGAGTTTGCTTCTAAAATTTTGGTGTATGCATATTTTCTTTGAACCAGTTTGACCCAAATTGTTACATCTATATAAAACAAACCTAAAATGGACAAAATATATATGGCTCAATTTCAGAATTGCATTGAGTGAAAAACTGATTAAATGTGTTCTCCACCTGAGACTCAGGGTTGGCAGAGATGAGTAGGATTCAGTGACATCGAGTTATTAACTGTGATCAGATTTATGATAGTAAATAACAGGAAGGGACTTTTTTTTAAAACCCAGGATCAGTTAATAGAATTCTTGAAAATAGCATACACAGGAAAGGTTATTAATCAGTAGTGCTGCTTGAGCAGTTCTGGAAATGTCCATGAGAAAGGTGGTCAAATCATGTCTTTAACGTTTTGTGGTAATACACTCATGCAGGATAAACAGGCACCAGATAATCTTAAATACAAATTGCTATGAATATTCAGTGAAGATATTTACCAAAAGTCAAATATTGCTGAATACAGTATTTTGATCACCCCATTTAAGGTGACCAGATGTTCCAATTTTATAGGGACAGTCCTGATATTTGGGGCCTTATATAGGCACCCACTAATCCCTACCTCCGCCCTGATTTTTCTTTCTTGTTCCTTCCTTCCTTGTTCCTTCCTTCATCCTACCCCAACTTAACACCTAACTCTTTACTGGCTTTCAGAAAATACAAGGTCAAATTCAAAGCTTTGGAAGTCTTCTTAAAAGAATGGCTCGAGTTACCCTGTTTGTGTCGGATATGCTTTGATCATGATGTCTCGTGACAGTGGCATTCCACTGGCACAATGGAACAGATAACTTCAAGAATGAAACTCATGCATCCAGGACACAAAGCATTTTCAGTAACTAGCACACAAAACTGGAATTCAGTCCTGGGTGAAATGACGCTGAACATCAGCACTTTACATTAAAAGGCCCACTGCTTTGATGTAGTCTTTCCATCATACCTGTTTAAATAAAAACCAAAATATCGAAAAAACAAAACAAAACTACACAACACAGTCCAGTCTCTCTTGATTTGGCCTTATATATTTATTCTTAAAATAAATAGAGAAGTTCCTTTATTTTATTTAGCAAGTTTGTGCTACCTTTCTAATAGTTTAATACTTGACTGTGCAAGCACATAAGTATTGGTCTTTGTGGGAATAACCAAGCATGAATTCCTACAGGATCTTGAGAGAGGGCATTAACTTGACAGTACAACTTTGGGGGAGGGATGTCAGTTCTTATAAATTCCTTCTGAGCAGGTGCATGTATGCTTGCCATATTATTTCAGTTGTCATGGGTAGGGCTCTTCAGCAAACCTTACATGAGATCTCTAAGCAAGGTAGTAATGTTGTTGTTCCAGTTATAAGATGGTGTTTTCATTTTGACAACAGTTCTACAGCAATTAGTTCTGACTCAGGTATTCCCTTGAGGGTGAAGTTCATATTTTGGGAAGTGAGCAGATATTGGATTTGTGATGGTGATATAGCAGAGAATAGAAAGCGTTTGGAAGAGCTATATTTTTGCACACTTAAATTTAGGACAATTAATTTTTATACTACTATAAAACTTGAAGCAAAAAGCCCTTTTTCAGCTAAAACACATGCACTTTGTGCATCCCTAAAAATTATAGCTGAGATTGAAAAGTCATAAAGTATAGGATTCATAAAAAGAGAAAGCATACACAATTTTGATGTATAATTCAGTAGCAGAACTATTTTTATCTTTAAATTATAAGAATATAAGACCGGCCGTGCTGGGTCAGACCAGTATCCTGTCTTCTAACAATGGCCTATGCCTGGTGCTTCAGAGGGAATGACTAGAACAGGTAATCATTAAGTAAGCCTTCCCATTGGCCATGTCCAGTATCTGGAAAACAGTAATTTCTACCTATACTGGCTAACGGCCATTGAAGGACTACTTCCATGAATTTATCTAGTTCTTTTTTGAACACGGTTATAATCTTGACCTTCACAAAATTCTCTGGCAAGGAGTTCCATAAATTGACTGTGTGTGGTGTGAAGAAACATTTCCTTCTGTTCATTTGAAACCTGCTGCCTATTAATTTCATTTGGGAACCTCTAATTTTTGTGTTTTGGGAAGGAATAAATAACACCACCAAGTTGTATTAATCTATGTGCATGATAATTCTGTTCTTTAATATAGTTTCAACCAATTTGCCTGGTACTGAAGTTAGGCTTACCGGCCTGTAATTGCTGGGATCACCTCCGGAGCCTTTTAAAAAAATTGGCATCATATTAACTATCCTCCAGTCTTCTAATACAGAAGCTGATTTAAATAATAGGTTACGTAAGACAGTTAGTAGTAATCTCTAATGTTATATTTGACTCCCTTCAGAACTTTTGGGTGAATACCATCTGGTCCTGGTGACATATTATTGTAATCAATTTGTTTCACAACCTCCTCCAATGACACCTCAATCTGGCACAGTTCCTCAGATTTGTCACCTTAAAAGAATGGCTTAGGTTTGGGAATCTCCCTCACATCCTCGGCCATGAAGCCTGATGTAAAGAATTCATTTAGTTTCTCTGCAATAACCCTATGCTGTTCTGAAAAAGCTGCCTGCTGCTCCTGCAAATACTTGTTGAGGTACATCAATCCCTGGAGAAGGTAAACAATCTCTGACCAGGAGTCTCAGTTGGAAACACTGTGGAACAGGAGAGCTTGGGCCCAGAAGTTCAATGGAGATGCTGTGGCTACAAGGCCTACCCATGCAGAAAAGTGGGACCCCCTTGAAGTTTCAGGGCTGGGGCACAGCACAGATCCTGGGATCCATGACAGCATCCATATATTTTGCATCTCTTCATATTTTTTCCTAGGGGTATATGTTACCAACATATCTTTTACCATAATATTTTTTAAATCATCCCAATTCAGATGTGTTTAATGAAGTGTTATTAGGACAGTAGTAGTATGGGGTTTAGCCTGGTCAAGTTATTGTCTTGCTATTTCTAGAAACAAAGCTGCTCCATTGTGCAGGATAGTTTGGCACTTAGCTGAGTTTGAGGCTAGCAGATAATCAATCATATCTGGATAATAGACACCAGTGATAGTGCTTTGCAAGGTTTATACTCTTTGATTTATGCTAGTGGATGGGGTTTTTTTTATGGTACCTTCAGAGTATTTGTGACTGAATAATGGTTTTATGACTAAGCCACAAAGACACAGCCATTATTTCTTTTAAAATTGTCAATCAACAGTTTGATTAAATTTGTACTTATTTTGGGAGCAGTTGGGCTGGATGCCAGCAGGCTTAGTAAGGGTAATACACAAAGGCTATGTCTACACTGGCAAGTTAGTTCGAATTAAGGAAGCTACACTAGTTGGTTCGAATTAACCAATGTGGCCATGTTAGTTCGAACTAATTTCTTAGTTCGAACTAACCGGCCCATTGAAATCAATGGAAATCGCTAATTCGAACTAAGCAAGTGCCATTCATGGCACTTGCTTAGTTCAAACTAATTTTAGTTAATTCGAACTAACTAAAATTAGTTTGAATTAGTTAGTTTGAACTAACTAATTCAAACTAATTTTAGTAAGTGTAGACATAGCCAAAGATGTTTCAAAAGCAATAAGGATAGTGAGCCTGCTTTTCAATTACCCTGTAACTTGTGCAGCATTTGGGGGGATGTTAAATGTTACCAAATCATAATGGCAGCATTTTACATCCACGCTGCACTCACTTTGCTGTGGTGTAAATGAGTACATGAACTGCAGGTAAAGGAGTTTCAGGCCCTTTGTCTGTAACGTATGAATAAATATTCAGCTAAGTAATTTTAATTAATCTGCTTCATTAATCTTCAGGTTTCAAAAACCTTTAATTTGCAAAACCAGAATTGCATCTTGGCTTTAACAAAGAGTCCAACTTTAACCTCTCAGCACTGCAAATCAGGAGTAACTCAGCTGGTATCAATGGACTTACACAGCTGGAAAAAAAGGATGTAAAATCAGATGATAAAAAACCCAAACACACCTGCAGTCTTTATGTAGCAGCACAAATACTCTTCCTGAAACAGTTATTACTGGCTGGAAGTAAGCACTGTAGAGTCACAGAAGGGTAGTGGATAGGGAACCTTGAGAAAGGTCATGAAGTCCAGCCCGCTGTGCTGAGGCAGCTCTGATGGTCCATTGAGAAGGGGAAAGGAGTTATAGGCTACACTCGGATGTGATGCTGCTGCCTAGAGCTAGGGGCGGAGTGACTGCAGCCTTGGTAAGACCATTCTGGGAGTAGTCATCCGTATTCGTCTCCATCCTGTGGAGCCAAGAACTGACAGGAGGCCCTGAAGAATGGGATGTTGATGAAACAAGTATTACTAACACTGGCTATGTCTACACTTGTTAATTTAAGTTGACTTAGCATGTCCACACTTAAATTTTAATTTGACTTTCAGGGGACCCTACAAAGTCGACCTAGAGCGTCCACACTGGATGCCTAGGTCGACTTCTTGGGGCTAGGTGGACCTGGCACTGGTCCACGGTGGCAGGGGGGGCACCCCTTGCCAAATGCCAGGGGGCTCAGCATCTGCCCCATTGTACCTGGGTACAATGGGGCAAAGGGGGACAGGGACACTGGCAGGGCATGGGGCAGGGTGGGCAGGGCTCTGCCTGCCCTGTGGGGGGGCATGCCAGGCTCTCCCTGTGCCAGCCACTCTGTCAGGGAGAGCAGTGGGGAAGTCCTGGAGAAAGTTGACTTAAAATGAGGTTTAATAAAGTCGACTTAAGGAAAGTGTAGTGTAGACGCAGAGTAAATTAAGTCGACTTAAGCAAGCTTAAGTCGACTTAATTTACAAGTGTAGACACACCCACTGTGACCATGCCCCCAAATTGAGGAGTCCCAGCTCACCAGGAAGTAACTTTGATTGGAGCGTCATGTGTAGTGGACCAATGAGTGGTCTGGACATTGCAACACCCTTTTAGGGTCTTGGGTTGGGACCTGGTGTAGTGGGCGATCCTGGGTCCCTCTCTCTTCTGTTAGTAGAAAACCCAAGCGGGGTTGAGGGAATAAAGAGGAGAGAGTGATGCCACTGTGTATGACCCAACAGGATGGGCAGCTTGAAAAGAACTGCGAACACACTGCCTGATGATTAGGTCAGCTGGCTTTCTGAATGACTTGTGACAGATGGGGATTCCACAGCCTTTCTTGGAAACTTGTTCCAGTATTTAACTATCTTTATAGATAGAAAGTTTCTCCTAATGTCTAGCTTAAATCTCCTTTGCTGCAGATTGAGCCAATTACTTTTATTCTACTTTCATTGGATATGGAGAACAATTGATTAGTATCCTCTTTATAACAGCCCTTAACCTGTCATCAGGTCCTCTTATTGTCTTTTTGTCTCAAGATTAAACATGGCCAGTTTTTTATCCTTTCTTCATAGGTCAGGTTTTCTAAATTTTTTATTAGTTTTCTTGCTCTGCTTTGAACTTTCTCCACTTTGTCCACAACTTCCTAAAAAGTGATGCTAGAACTGACTACAGTCCTCGAGCTGAGACCTCACAGTGCTGAGTACAGGGGAACAATTACCTCCTATGTCTAAACTGCAACACTCCTGTTAATATATGTACCATACGGTGATCTCATCTGGAGTGTCCTCCTGCTGTAGGCCACAACATGACATGCATGCCTGCCTCAGTTTCTCTCCTTCAAACCCTAGATTTAGTCCAAAGTAACTTCCCAAGTATAAATAATTCATGTGGGGTCCATTTATTACTTAAATCAGATGCACATAAGTTACACAACCACAGTCAGGAACTTCCTCAGTATTGTCCAAACAATATATACAACATAAGCCCTGACTCAGCCCTCCTCTGTCTTGTATCACGACAGCCACTCCAGCTCTTCCAACTGGAGCACAATACCATTCTTTCCAATGGGAAGCTCTTACAGCCTTTCTACTGGGGACAAGCTTGCCAAGAGAACCTCCCTCACTCCCATTGGCCCTCCTATGGTTCGGGTCCAGCTGTTCAGTCCTAGGCCCAGACTATACAGCTGGGAAAATTTGACGGCAGTTGATGGGAGTTAAGCAAGCTGCTCTGGAACTTACGCATAGAAGAGTAGCTTGCTTAACTCCCATTCACTTCCTAACTCCCCTTCAGCATGGTGTCTTCACTGTGCTGTCCACTACCATGAGGAAGGTAGTTTTTACTAAGTAAATTTCCAGATCGACGTAGCGTGTCTTGACTGCTAAATTGATCCAGAAAGATAGATCTGATGGTGGCGGCTTTGCCACCGTGAGTGTAGATGTTGCCCTAGAGATGTCACAGGGTAAGCATCTCCGCTATTGCCCTTCAGGAACACCAGTCAGCAAGCCCCTCTTGTTGCTCTCTTTGCTTTCAGTCTTCCCTCAGGAAATATCTGCTGCTTTCTTTTGAGACCTCCTCCAGTCCCTCTAGTCTCTGGAAGATCTCACTTAGCCCTGACTGAACCAGTCTCTGACTCACTTGGGATGATCTTTTCTGACTTCCTTCAGGAACGTCCTCTAACTGGTGCACTCTCTGAGCCTATGTAGCCCACAGGTGCTGCCCTGCCCTCTTAACTGGGCAAAGGGGAGCATTTGCTCTAGTACAGAGGAACTGAACCTACTGAGGCCAGCCACCCTATGATAGCATCCCAGAATGATATTTTTAACCTTTTTAGCAACTGAATCACACTGTTGACTCATATCCAGTTTGTGATATAATTCTATAATCCCAAGGTCCTCTTCAGCAGTACTATTGCCTTGCCAGTTATTTCCCATTTTGTAGCTGTGCATTTAATTTTTTCCCTTCCTGAATGTAGTACTCTGCTCTTGTCTTTATTAAAGGTCAACTTGTTTATTTCAGACCAATTCTTCAATTTGTCAAGGTCATTCTGAATTCTAATTCCCTCTGAATTTCAAGATACTACTAACTCCACCCAGTTTGGTGCTATTTGCTAGTAACTCTGCCCAGTTTGGTGTCACCTGCAAATTTGATAAGCGTACTCTTCACTCCAAGTCTTTAATGAAAATATTGATTTTGTATAGGACCCATGCCCCCCACTCCTGATTGAGAACGAACTACTGAGGACTACTCTTTGAAGTCAGTATTTCAGTCAGTTTTTCACCCACTGTAGGGTAATTTCATCTAGACCATATTGCCATACTTTGTTCATGGAAACGTGATGTGGGACAGGAAAAAGCCTCACTAAAATCAAGATGTATCACATCTTTTTCCCTCCATCCACTAGGCCAGTAACCTGTCAAAAAAAGGAAATGAAGTTGGTCTGGCATGATTTGTTTTGACAAGCTATATTAGCTATTACTTATAACCCTATTATCCGTAGGTGCTTAAAAATTGATTAAAAATTTGTTCCAGTATCTTTCCAGGTATCAAAATTAGATTGACTGTTCTATCATTCCTTGGATCCTCTTTTTTTTCCTTTTTAAAGTTAGGCACTATGTTTGCCCTGCTCCAGTCATCTGGGATCTCATCCATCCTCCAGGAGTTCTCAAAGATAACTGCTAACTGTTCTGAGATTGTTTTAGGTAGCTTCCTAAGTACCTTAGGGTGCACTTTGTCAAGCCCTGCTGACTTAAATACATCTAACTTATCTAAATATTCTTTAATCTGTTCTTTTGTTATTTTGGCTTGTGTTCCTTTTCCCCTCAGTGTTAATATTAGTTGTGTGAATTCGCTGATCACAAACCTTTTCAGGCATTAAACAACTCAGCTTTCTTTAGGTCCTCTAGTTTTAGCTCTCCTGCCCTACAAGTAATGGACCTATACTTTCCTTCATTTCTCTCTTACTCCTAATGTATACAAAGAACCTCCTCTTATTGTCATTTATGACCCTTGGGTACATCTACACTTGAAAATTAAGTCGACTTAAGCTTGCTTAAATTGACTTAATTACCCCACGTCTGCACTACAGTTTCCTTAAGTCGACTTAAGGAAATTCAAAGTCGACTTTATAACACCTGATATAAACTCAACTTTGAGGCTTAAGTCGACTATTTCAGTCGACTTAAGCCAGTGTAGTCGTGGGGTAGCCCTAAGTCGACTTAGTCGACTTAGGGCATTGGTCCCTTCTTGCCGGGACCACTCAGGTCTTGGCAAGTAGGGACCGTGGGGCTTGCTTCCTTCTCCCCAGGACCCATGCTCCAGCTGCTGAGCAGCTGGAGTGCGGACCCTGGGGAGAAGGAAGCCCCACGCTCCCTACACTCCCTCCTATCCAGGACCCGGCGGTCCCAACGAGGAGGGAGAACTGGAGACCTGTGCTCCAGCTCCTCAGCAGCGGGCAGCTGGAGCGGGGATCCTGGCAAGAAGGGACCTCGGGGCTTCCTTCTCGCCGGGACCTCTCCTGATGAGAAGAAAGCCCCACGCTCCCTTCTCCCCGGGACCTGAGCAGTCCTGGCAAGAAGGAAGCCCCGCACTTCCTTCTCCCTGGGACCCGCACTCCAGCTGCCGCAGCTGGAGCACGGGTCTCGGGGAGAAGAGAGCCCCACGCCATGCTCCAGCTGTTTAGAGAGGCCCCCTAAACAGCTGGAGTGTGGCGCTGGCCATTGCTGCACTCCAGCTGTTT
>ML685795.1:10636936-10668469 GCA_007922175.1 Pelusios castaneus
GGAGCACGGGTCCCGGGGAGAAGGGAGTGTGGGGCTTTCTTCTCGCCAGGACAAGTCCCAGCGAGAAGGAAGCCCTGCGGTCCCTTCTTGCTGGGACCTGAGTGGTCCTGGCGAGAATGGAGCCCCGAGGTCCCTTCTTGCTGAGATCCCCGCTCCAGCTGGCAGCTGGAGCGCGGGACTCCGGCTCTGCCTCCTGGCTCAGACCCCGAAGTTCTGCCCGGGACCTGAGTGGTCCAGGCCAGGAGGGTTCCCTTCTGCCCGGAACATGGGAAATCCCGAGCAGAAGGGAGTCGAGTGGTCCGGGGCAGAAGGGAGCTCCTCACTCCCTTCTCCCCAGGACCGCTCAGGGACTGGCTCTCCCTGGACTGAACAAGTCGACTTAGAGAGTCCAGTGTGGACTCTCTAAGTTGACTTAATAAGGTCGACTTAAAGTCAACTTATTAAAGTTGACTTTTTTAAGTCAACCTTAATTCCCCAGTGTAGACATAGCCCTTGTTAGGTGTAACTCATCTTATGCATTAGTCTTTCTGATTTTGTCTACATGTTTGTGCTATTCTTTTGTTCTCTTCCTTTACAGTTTGACCAAGTTTCCATATTTTTGTAGGATTTCTTTTTGATTTTCAGGGCATTAAAGTGCCAGTTTGGCCTCTTATTTTACTTCATACCTATCTTTGGCACTATGCTCTGTAGCATGCTCATGCATTAAGTGTGTCCAATAAAATATGGAGTCTAACAAGTCTGCCTAGTGGGCTTGGATGCCCAGAGAGATATTTTCAAAGGTAGAAATGGGAGTTAGGTGCCTTGCTGTCATTTGTGCCTTTGAAAATCTTCCCCTGCCCCAATTCTGATTAACTTTCAACTTTTTTATGCAACTTCTTAGAACAAACATGCAGCCACTTTCAGGTAGTATACAATTTTCTGGAATAATGCATTGTGGGGATCAGGGATGAAACCTTTTGAAAATGGAGATTTGGACAAGTAGGGGATCTGTGTAAGGTGCATGTGGGTATGAGGAAGAATGACCTAGTTTCTGGCAACTGGCATTTGGACTGATGGGGTTGGACTGAACTGATAAGATAAAGGAAATATTTATTACAAATGAAACAATGAAGGTTTTTCAGTCTATTGTTTATAGTCAAAATTTGCTAATTTTGACTATATCTTTGTGGAAGACTGCAGTGTAGTATGAAGAGGACTATGTGTTCCTTGATACTATGCAGAGAAGGCATCATAATGAAAATTATCTAACTGCTATATAAACTAGTGTTTCTTTTTTAATCTAACAGTGGACATGCTATTCTGATGCCCTTCTATTGTTTAGATTCATAACTCTGATCCTCACAAACTGTGCAGTGCTTCATTGAGGAGCAACCTTTCTAAACAATAAAATTCTAGGAAAAAAAACATAATTCTGATATTTTGCTAAGATTACTGATAACCTTCAGCTGAAAGAAAAATAAGATTGCAGCATTATGTCCCTTAGCTTTGCTTGGCTTTGATTCTAAAGCATTTACAATGGAGTGTGGCCAGTCCGGATATTTTCTTTCTTCTCCGTCACTGAACACAGTTCATCAGTAATTCTTTGCGCTTCTTCTCAAAATCTTGGCAATTTAACCTATGAATTAGAATTTCCTCTATCCCTCCTTAATGTCTCAAGCTATGTCCCTGTGCTCAGGATTTTCTGGTAAAAGAGCCAGTGTAGAAAGGGTTGGCATTTAAAAAAAATACTTATATTCTGTGAAAAAGATTTTTTTTCTGGGTTCCAATATTGTCTCTCTTGCTGTGTTATGTGGAAAGAAGGTCATGGATTAAGTAAGATTTGAAAAGTATTTTGGGATAATGAAGAGAAGTACAATAATTAATTTAAAATTTATAACAGCAAAGGAACAATATAGCACTGTAACAAAGAACAATGTAATCACTGCCTGCATTCTTACATTCATGAGGTGCAGCTCCACCCTCAGGTATGTTACAGGTGTCGTGATAACCAGACAGATGGTGAGAGCTACACATTTTCACATGGTGCCCCAGATTGATGAGCGGTGTGCATTTGGAAGAATGCAAAACTGCAACAGGAAAAGCAAGATAAAGCAGGGAGGGCACTAGAAATCTCATATACAACTGCTACTACTTAGCCAATAGTGAGACTTGAAGCCCCAAAACAAAACAGCTTATTAGTAAAAAGTAAGGATTTTCACAAATACAAAGGACATAAAAAAAGCAAGGAATGGGATACTGCCCAGTATCAATGCAGTCTATATCCAAAAGAATCCGATGCTATGTCTACACTTGTTCAAATAAGTTGACTTAGCATGTCCACACTGTAAATTTAGTTGCTGAATTAACTTAGAGCGTCTATACTGGATGCCTAAGTCGACTTGCAGGGGCTAGGTGGACCTGGGAGTGGTGCATGGTGGGAAGAAGGGCACCCAAGAGGTGCCCCCTTCCCTGGGCACCCCTTTAAAAGTGGCAGGGAGCTCAGCATCTTCCCCATTGTACCTGGGTACATGGGGGCTGAGCAGGACAGGGATAGGGGCAGGGTACAGGAGCGGGGTGGGCAGGGCTGTGTCCTGCCCTGTGGGTGGGCATGCCATGCTCTGGCTGTGCCAGACACCCTGGAAGGGAGGTCATTGGGGAGCCCTGGAGGCCCTTTAAGTTGACTTAGGGCTACTCTGCATCTACACTGGCTTAAGTCAATGTAATAAAGTTGACTTAACCAGTAAGTTGACTTAAAACCAGGTCTTATTAAGTCAACTTAAATTTTCCTTAAGTGAAGTTGACTTAAGCACCAGCTTAAGTCAACTTAAGGAAACTCTAGTGTAGATGCAGAGTAAATTAAGTCGACTTAAGCCTGCTTAAGTTGACTTAATTTACTAGTGTAGGTGCATCCCTAGTCATTAATGAGTATTTTAATTAACAATACATGATATGGAAAGAGTACACTAGACTAACAACGTTACTAATAGTTGTCATATACATGTGCTTTTGATTTATGTATTCTCTTACCTTCTTGTTCCAATGATGAACCTGGGGTCCAGTTTGAAAAATGTAGGTGCCTAAAGTTAACCACTTAATAAGAAGCTTAATTTTCGGAGATGCTGAGTGCCTGCAAATTACAGTGAAATCAATGAGCACTGTGGGTGCTCTGTACTCCTGAAAACCAGGGAAGTTTTTATATAGAAGTGGATAAAGCACTTCTCTGCACTTGAACATTTACTGAAATAGCTGTTCCAGAATAGTTTATTTTAGTATATGCTACTCTGTGGACAGGCTTATTTCAAAATAACATGGGGAGTTACTTTGGAATAGCTATTTTGATTCATTTGAGGTGTAGACAAGCCCTTAGATGCCTAGCTTTAGGTATTAAGGTCTGAAAATTGTGGCTAAGCACATGGATGCTTTTTGAGCTACCCAGGTGATTAGCATATTGCATAAGGCATGGATTTCATTATTATTCATATCACTATCACAGCTTGCATAGCTTTAAATGTGAATGCTGATATTTAATTCATTCAGTTTTTCAGCAAAAGAGAGAAATTTCTTAATTAGGCTGGCTGCCCCCCTCCTTATGCTAGTGAAAAGGCTTGGGGGACCAGCAATTGCTAATGAACTTTGACAGATTTATTGCCAACACCATCATACAACATTTCCAGTTGAACAGGAGGGGCTGAGGAAGGTCAAATGTGCAATGAATGAACCTAAAAGCTTTATTAAATAACCCTGACTATCTTGAATGGGTCACAGGCATACTCTCTGCATTTTAAAAATAGTAATGATAGAAACTGCTTGGGATCCTAACTATTTCCTTGCAGTATTCTCATTCCCAAATTTATGACTGTGAATTATTTAACGATAGTTTGAATCCAATATCTCCTTGCCGAACCACATCGCTATGCTGGATATTATAATGATGAGTAACATTGCATCAGTTGATTTAAGTAGCTCTATTCCAAACCAATTATCACACATGTACATTTTTGCACGTGACTGTAAACTCTCTGAGCTCCTTAATTACCTCAATACATAATTACAATAAAAATAGAAAAATCACTGGGGAATTTTATGCTTCTGAAAAATGCAAGATTGGGAGCCCCTCAGTCTGAATTCCTCCATTTATCCCTAGGATGGGAATGATACCGCCAGTAGCAGTGCAAGTGTCCCCACTTGTGCTCCTCAACTCTGACCTCGAAGGAAACATCTCAAGGCATGAGACTGGACAGCCTTCTCATGATCATTCAGTTCATGGCCTTACTGTTGACGTTTCCGAAAAGTTACTGCAGTGGTGACTTTTCCGTTATGGAGATCTGTTCACTGAGAACTGGACAAACACTATACTTACCTTCTCTGACCAGCCATCAAAGAGTAACACATTAGGTAATTACTGACCTTGGCTGGATCTGAATTAGTGACCTAGTGACTGGCTGTATACTCTCTTACCAATCCCTTGGGTGAGTGAATCTGCTCCATTTCTGAAAATAGTCTAAGATCACACTGTAAATATTTAACCTCATATTCCAGTATAGCCTCAGAGTATTAAAATTCCACTTTTCCTGTAAGAAGGAAGTGTATTTTTATTGCTTTGTCTTCGGTTAGACACCTGAAAACTGAGACATCCAAAATTAGTGGACACTAGAGCATTTAGGCTTGATCGTTATTATCCCACTGCAAATCACTTTGATGGCAAGAAATGCCAGCTAGGACATTGGGTCTGTCACTGATAAATTAAAAAACAAAATAAAAATTTACAAAACAGAAATTGGTTATGTTCATAATACATATACTTAAACATCAATATAGTCTCTGAGAAGGAATCACAAAGACCTCTTGTAAACTGACACCCATCTCCACCCAGAATGTATTATTCCCTAAAATATCACAGTTGCTAAAAAATTCTGTGGTAGCAATGGCTATTTCTACACTTGTTAATTTAGGTCGACTTAGCATGTCCACACCTAAATTTTAAGTCGACTTAGGGGGGACCCTACAAAGTCGACCTAGAGAATCCACAGGGGCTAGGTGGACCTGGGACTGGTCCATGGTGGCAGGGGGGCACCCCTTGCCAAATGCCAGGGGGCTCAGCCTTTGCCCCATTGTACCATGGTACAATGGGGCAAAGGGGGACAGGGACCCTGGCAGGGCATAGGGGCAGGGTGGGCAGGGCTCTGCCCTGCCTTGTGGGGGGGCATGCCAGGCTCTCCCAGTGCCAGCCCCCCTGGCAGGGAGGGCAGTGGGGAAGTCCTGGAGAGCAATAAGTCGACTTAGAGTCAACTTAGGGCTACTCTGCGTCCACACTGGCTTAAGTCGATTTTAGAAAGTTGACTTAAGCAGAAAGTCAACTTAAAAGTAGGTTTAACAAAGTCAACAATTTTTCCTTAAGTCGACTTAAGGAAAGTGTAGTGTGGACGCAGACTAAATTAAGTTGTCTTAAGCAAGCTTAAGCAAGCTTAAGTCAACTTAATTTACAAGTGTAGACACACCCAGTGAGATGGCCCATAGGTGCTGGGATAAATCATTTTACATAGATATAGATATAATGTGTGTATATATTCTTTAAACTATTTTCATTTATTTTAGGTCTCAAGACAAAACAAGAGGAAAATCTCTTCTCAAATTAAGTGCGGTAATTATTTAGCTGGTTAAAAGATATATATTTTCTTAAGTTTGATACTGATGGAATCAGAAAATACATTCAGTGTCTCAGGTACATCTTTTACTAACCACAGACACCGACCCATGTCTGTATATCACTCTCCCAAGCCCTCATCAACCCTCATTAATCTGTTCTCTATATACTCAGCTATTTCAGATTCAGTGGAACTATGAAAATTTACATGAACAGAGGTACTGGTCGAAATTTATCTTTACCTTCACTTGCTGAATAATTATAACCCGAAACCACGCTTACTTGAAATTTCATTTGTTGTATATAGTGAAATTCACCTTATACAGAGACCTAGCATAAGGCCTATACACCCTTGAAGTCCCATTTTAGATCTCAAAAGAGGATTTAGTGGGACTTAACTGTTGATAAACCCTGTACATGGGGTGAATTTCACAAAGAAGGTTCACTCCTGTGAAGGTCTGAACAACTCATCTCTGAAGTAATAGGAATTTAAGTATGCGCAGCATTGCCCAGGAATCATTCAGCATCTAACAGAATAGGGCCCCAAATTCTTAGTGTTCTATACTATTGCTTTTTATGTAAAGGCACTCCAACATCATGCCTTGTCACATACAGAAATTAGAGTACATAGGATTACTACATTCCAGATGTGTTATAAAGTCTTAATAAAAGTAAATGAGCATCAAAATATAAAACGTGGTGCCATTGTGCAAATCAGAGCAACAGGAAATGAAGAAATAAATCAGTTGGGTGAAAATATTGTTAGTTAACTTACTTTTTAGTGACTTCATTGAATACACTGTCAAAGTGTTTTAACACTGTCAGGAAACCTTTCAGGGAAAGAGAAGTTTTCTTTCCTTTTGTTAGAAAGGAAGCTGCTCTGAGAGTGCTCCAGAGCAAAAAAATGTCTATGGGCAACATAGAGATCACAACCAATAACGATAAAGACTATAAAAGAGAAAAAAAATTATTGGGAAAACATTTAATGTATTATACTTAAAAGCATAGGGATGCAACTTCCCAATGTTTTTGAAAGCTCTTGGATTGCATGAGATATCTGTAATGGGTAAAATAGTTTTTATTGTTCAAAAAACACTTCTTCAAATCTTGGAAATTGTAAGTTCTCATGACATATCATGTAAATATGTCACTCAGATTCAGAGATAAGTTCAAGTTTTATCCTTAAAAAACTTTCACCTCTATTTCTACTTGAGAACAGCTATAGCTTTTAACCTGTAATTTAACATTGGTTTGTTAACTGTCCTACATACACATTTTTCTGACTCATCAAGAAAAAAAATAGGCATGGCTGAATGTCTAATTTAGATAGTTTTGACTAATTGATATTTGTTGAGAGCCAGGTATAATTGCACATGGTCACATTTAGGCCCAGTATTACTGTGCTTCACAGTTCTCAATAAATATAATATCATCTAGCAAGTGTTTAATCTGTAGATCTCATTGTGCTTTGAAAGTGTGAGTAATCATTATCACCCCCATTTTAAAGATGGGAAATTTGGGTATGAAGAGTCTAAGCCTAAGGTTTAAGCCTAAGGTTATAGTATCCTGACTCTTCAGCCAGTGTTTGGCATTCTGAATCATGTTACTTTAATATAGTCACTGCAGTTCCAATGGGGTTAACTAAGTGTGTAGCAGTCTTCACAGAACGTGCAAGATCCATGGTTTTCTGACACAGGTATAAAAAGAAAGAGCTTTGTCGTGGCAATGTCAAACAGAGATGGACCCCTCCTCCTCCATTTCTGGTCCCAGCTCCAAGTTCATTTGAGCACAAGTATTTAGTTTTAAAAACAAATAGCTACCCCAGACCACCTAACCCACTAGCCATCTGTGGATGGGAGGAAATTCATTTTCTATAAGGAAACACTTCTCTTTAACATCCAGAGCCATTTGTTGCAGAAGGAGCACTGAATGGCTGCGTCTATGCTTGTAAATTAAGTCGACTTAAGCTTGCTTAAGTCGACTTAATTTACCCTGTGTCTACACTACAGTTTTCTTAAGTTGACTTAAGCAGCTTGCTTAAGTCGACTTAAGGAAAATAAAGTCGACTTTATTAAAATTATGTCGACTTTATAAACACCTCCTTTGAATTCGACCTAAGGCTAAAGTCGACTCCCTAGAGTTGACTTAAGCCAGTGCAGACGTGGGGTAGCTCTAAGTCGACTTAGGGCTACTCCAGGACTACACCAATGCCCTCCCTGCTGGGGGCCTATGACCTATGACCTATGTACAATGGGGCAAAGGCTGAGCCCCCTGGCATTGGGGTGCCCCCCTGCCCCTGTGGACCTCCCCTAGGTCCCCCTAAGCCCCTAGAAGTCGACCTAGGCATCCAGTGTGGATGCTCTACGTCGACTTTCTAAGTTCCCCTTTAAGTCGACTTTCATTTTAAGTGTAGACGCACTAAGTTGACTTAACTAAGTCGACTTAAAGTTGACTTAGTTAAAGTCGACTTAAATTAACAAGTGTAGACATATCCAATGGGACTTAGACCAACTTAACAAGGAAATAATAATAGTAATGACTTGGCTAATCATGGGGAGGGCATCTGTGACCTTTCATAGCTTCTGGAGTCTTGCACAGATTTTAAGACAAATCAGGTCCTACAATGTTATTGATTTAATCAGATATCAACAGGGGCTTTGGTTTATGATATCAACAGAGGGAGAAAATATTTGGCTTTGTGGAACTGAGCCTCATTTTATGTCACTGTTTTGTTGTAATCATGTAGAAAGACAGAAAATGCTTCATTTTGGCAATAAAAATGCTCCACCAGTCAGAGCAGTTTGAAAAGGCAGAAGAGTTCAGCGAAGACTGTACAATGCTATCACCATACTAAGAAATCAGAAATTTTAAACTGAAATACATATTTTGTAGGGCAACATTTTATTGCTGTGGCATGTGCTACATTTATTATATACATCTCCACGTCTTTTAGACACTTCACCCATAGTGTATCCATGTGAAATGTCAGTTTGAGAAAGAAAAATATGACATTACAAATACATATAGGAGGAAAGATGCTAGTTACTTACCAAGCTAACACCAGCCAGCTGAGGACAAAAGAAAAACTCATGACTCAGACAATGCTGAGATAACAAACTGAAATTCCTAAAATGCAGGATGTCCTGCTGCAAGCAGCAATGTTAAGAAAAAGGTGGAAGGAAGCAGGATAATCTCAAAGAAAACCATTAACAAAAAACTTGTCTTCAAGTCCAAATTCTATAGCCAAACATCCAAATAAATACATGCAAGAGAAACTAACTTCACAATCCAATCTATCCCGTTTGTTTTAAAAGGGACACTGTCTAGAATGGCAATCTCAAAGTGTGACCTGAATATGCTCTTGAATGTTTGATAAGTCTTTATATAAGTCAGTGTGTTTTAAATACTTGAGGACTCTTTTCCCCTAAAAAACCCAAATATTAAAACTAAATTAAACAGCTGCAGCCTCATACTTGTGACTAGATAAGTCGGCTGGTGGACTGGATGAAAGAATCAGGTGGGATCAGGTGGGCCATATCTGGCCCGTGGCCCATAGTCTGCCCACCCCTGGACTAGACTAATCATAACACAGGATTAAAACTCATTTCAAGTTTCCAAACAGCAACCATAAACATGCATACAAACATTTTCTTTAGAGATGAATGAAAAATAGGTGGGGTCTGTTCCCTCATTTTGAAGTCAATGGGAGTGGTATCATTGACATTGGTGGCAGCATGATCAAGTCTGTGGCCTGATTCTTAAAAAATTAATATTTGAAATGAGACTTCTGCTTTTTTTTTTTGCTAAAAAATTGTGCATTTTATTCTCTTCTGATCCTACAAATGGGCCATCTGCCTCCCTTTCTTTGTCTGGTTATAAGGCCTCTGAGCAGATACTATCTTTTTTGTTAGTGCAGTCGGGTACTGATCCTTCACTTGAGTCCACAGGTGCTACCATAATAGAAATAAGAAATAATAAAAGCTGATTTTAGAGCATGTGACTGTGCTGGGTTGATAATATTGGAACATTAACTGCTTAATCGATTCTGGGTCCAGTTCTGTTCAATATTTTCATCAATGATTTAGATGATGGCATAAAAAGCACACTTATGATACCAAGCTGGGAGAGGATGCAAACACTTTGTAGGATAGGATCACAATTCAAAATGAAACTGGTGAAATGGTTTAAGGTAAATAGAAATTCAATAAAGACAAGTGCAAAGTACTCCACTTAGGAAAGAACAATCCACTGCACACATACAAAATGGCAATGAGTGCCTAGAGAGGAGTACTGTGGAAAGGGATCTGGGTGTCATAGTTGGCCATAAGCTAAATATGAGTCAACAGTGTACCACTGTTGCAAAAAAAAGCAAACACCATTCTGAGATGCATTAATAGGAGTATTGTAAGTAAGACACGAGAAATAATTCTTCTGCTCTACTCTGCGCTGATTAGGCCTCAGTTGGAGTATTGTGTCCGCTTCTGGGCACCACATTTCAAGAAAGATGTGGACAAATTGGAGAAAGTCCAGAAAAGAGCAAGAAGAATGATTAAAGGTCTGGAACACTTCACTTATGAGGGAAGATTGAAAGAGCTGGGTTTGTTTAGTCTGGAAAAGAGGAGACTGAGAGGGGACATAACAGTTGCAAGTACATAAAAGGTTGTTACGGGGAGGAGAGAGAAAAATTGTTCTCCTTAACTGCTGATGATAGGATAAGAAGCAATGAGCTTAAGTTATGGCAAGGGAGATTTAGGTTGGACATTAGGAAAAATTCCCAACTGTCAGGGTGATTAAACACTGGAGTAAGTTGCCTAGGCAGGTTGTGGAATCTCCATCATTGGAAGTTTTTAAGAGCAGGTTAGACAAACACCTGTCAGAGATGGTTTAAGAGGGTACTTGGTCCTGCCATGAGTGCAGGGGCTGGACTCGATGACCTCGCATGGTCCCTTCCAGTTTCGATGATTCTCAGCAAAATTTCTCCTTCTTACCCTATTTAACTGTTTCATACCTGGTCTCTTGATCTAGAAAGATCACTTTTATGAGTAAATGAGGTTGATTTGGTCTCTGTGCTATCAGACTCTTCTGCTATTTGTAGTGTTAGTGCTGACAGTGTTTTTTGTGATGCAGAATGTGATGTGAATAGAAACTCAAGAGAGGCTACCACTTCATGGTGCATGGGTCACGGGACAGCTAACACATCATAGCTTTTAGCCAATATCAACCTGGGCTGCATTCAAACTAGTGACTTAGAGAAGAAAGGCTCCATATTCCATTATTATTTATCAGTTTTTCTACTAGTGTTCCCTCAAAATTTTCACTTTTAATTAGTGATTACAAATGTATTAAAGGATCATACAAAGACCTTTGTGCCACCTTCACTATTAGCCTTGTTTGTTGTCTCAATATCCCATTAGTGAGGAGGAAAAGTGTGGCTGATATGAAAGCAGGTGAAGATATTATTTTGAAAACATGGATTTTGTGTTATTAAATCAATAGGCATGCTAAATAATGTATCCACATAGCATTTAAATACTAAAGCCAAGTACTTAACAGCACACAGTTCAAACATGGATGCCTACAGTGTTCTCAGTAGCAATTTTCTGAAAAATGTTTATGGGCAATTTGGATGGAATATTTAAAGAATCAGCTAAAGTTCAGAAATTTGGGAATTTTGGCTATCCCATTGGTTTTAGAAAGCAATTCTTCATTAAGTTATTAATTAAGCTTGTTTAGGTGGACATGCAACTTTCTGGTTTGGGAACTACTATGAGGATGCTCTCTAACACAAGTGGATTATCTATTTTGAAGAAACATGAGTTTTTTGGGAGAAATAGCATAAGAATGCATGATTGTTTCTTTAAATATAAATATGAAAGACAACACAGAATTTATGTGTAGCTCGAAACAGAACCCAGAACAACAATTTGTTTGTCATCTCAATGGACTAAAATAGTGTGAAAATGGGGCAGAATATTAATTGTGTTTTGTGTGTTCAGTAATTTTCTTCATTAATATTAACCTATTGGAAGCAGGTTTCTCTTTGTGTGCTTACTGACATTCTTTTTATTGGTATCTGTATGTAGTAGACATGGTAGACTTTTTTGTCGCTTAAAGAGACTACATACGTTGGAAAAATATCTGTTTACGGAAAAAATCCTGGAGCACTATATAAAGTCCTTTCAGTGTTCTTCTCAAATACTAAATGGATGTATATGATAAGTAGAATGGTCTAATTATTAGGATCTGCTTAGGGAAGGGCACTGTGGACTGCCAAAGTTCCTATCTTGTGACCAAATAAATACAATTTTATTAGCATAAGTTTCTGTATGTAGAAACTATTGAAATCTATAAAGCTTCTCTGTTTTGCTTTGTGTGTGACTGAATAGTTACTAATGGAGCTCTTAATGTAACTCTTTACACACATTACTAAATAGAAAAGTGTGCAAAAAAGCAGCTAGCAGTTAAAATACTTTGCTATTTGTAGTTATGGAAATTGATTTATATTAGAGAGATTTTTCCCCAAACTATCCTCTTTCTGGTTATATTTTTTCATATTTATTTTCTGTACGCAGAAAAGTAAAAGAATCCATGGATCATCAGTCATCCAACAGGCTTCATTTCCTTGGCAAATTCTACTGTGTTTTAGATTTTTCCGTACAGCTGCACTTTGGTAAGTAGATAATAATGTTTAATGCATTTTCCAATTAAGCCAGATGCAGGAATGATTTTGCAATTGTATTCTTTTAACATATTACTAATCTGTTTCACAAGATATAATAAGCATCTTTAGCGCACCGAAAATGTATTTGGGCATCTATTAGAAGGAAAATTATTTCAGGGGATTACCAGACTTGTGCTGTTAAATGTCCTACACAGGTTGTAGCTCCATATTTATTATATGCTGTGGGCCAGATCCTCAGCTAGTGTAACTTATATAGCTCCAATTCCAAAGGGGTAGCCGGGTTAGTCTATTGTAGAAAGACAACAGAGTCTTGTGGCACTTTTAAAGACTAACAGATTTATTAATCGCATGAGCTTTCGTGGGAGAATTTTCTCCCACGGAAGCTCATGCGATTAATAAATCTGTTAGTCTTTAAAAGTGCCACAAGACTCTGTTGTCTTACATAGCTCCATTGACTTTAGCTGAGCTATGCCTGTTTATGCCGACCTTGCCCATGTTTTAAGGGTTTATAACTAGAATTTGGGTGAGTAATATGTTCTCAGTAAAACCTGATGCCATATGAAACTCGTCATAATTCAAATTCCAGAGAGGTAGCTGTGTTAGCCTAGTTCAGCAAAACAAACAAGGAGCCACAGGACACCTCGTTTGTTTTGTCATAATTCAGGTTCTAGTAAGCACTCAGGCTCTGTCAAAAAGTGTGGTAAGACTCTGGGTTGATTGAATGTATGGCACCGCTATAAAAGCATGCACAATTAGCATAATTTCAGTGCAAAAACAGATTAAACATGCTAATTTCAGATTAGATTTGCTTTGAGATTTCTGATCCATTTGAATTTGAAAACAATACAAAATCCATACAGATCTTATCTGTCTTCATGCATCTCTTGAAAAACATATTCACATACACATACTCTTGCAGAATCTAATCTTTGCTACTTTTGCACAGCTTTTTTTCATTATAATTCTTCAAAAAGCATTCTCCTAGTCAGAATTCTGGTCTATTAAACGTCTTCCTAAAAGCACAGCTTTATCAAATTAAAAAAAGAATTATTCAGTCACTTAAAAGGTATTCTGGTTGGACTGTGCTAATATGGGTTTGACATAATATCAAATAAACAGGGCTGACTCTTCATTCTTAATTTATCCTTTTGTGCATGGCTATTGCAGGGACTTTCTAAATATAGTTGCTAAAAGATAGCAGGATGGGTTCAGGAAGAACTGTAAACTTTAACTATATATTTCTTCATTTTTAGTCCCTGATCCAAAAAAGCACTTAATGGTATGCTCCATTTTAAATGAATGAACAGTCCTACTAACATCAATGGGTTTACTGACATACTTAAATTTTTAAGCACATGTTTAAGAGCCTTGCTGGATTGGGGCCTTGGTTGGCATGTGATGCTACATTACATGTAATTTTTCTGTACTAATATATGCTTTTATAAGGTTTTCTTTCATGCAGAGAATTTTTTAAAAATCTTATTTCTTTAACAGATGTTCATTTGAACTGCTTCCATTATATATATATTTTCATTAATGACCAATGGCTTGACCCTGAAGGTCCTACTGAAATGTCATAAAAGCTTCTGGGACCAATTTTGTACTTCCTTAGTTAATCATGCAGTGACTTCAGTGGGAGTTTTGCTTGTGTATGGAAATGCCATATAATGCCCCAAGTAATCTATTTATTGTGCTTCTAAAAAGGTTCTATACTTTTACTCATGTAAAAATCTTATTACCCTTGTCACAATAGCTCCTAGACCATGCACTTATTTGCTATTACGATCGTTAAAGGGGAAAATATTCTTCTTTACATGCCTTTAAACGTTTAAGGAGGAAACATTGTGACATATATGAGTAGTACATGTGTATGATTGGCTGGTATACTGTTGAAGAGCCCTGTCAAATATTATGTTGCAACTGAGAAAGGCATGGAAATAGAAGCTTGGGCAGCGTTAGGTAAGATTAGTATTGAGTTGATCTAGTGAGTTATATATTTTTTCATACATTGCCTGGGCTTGTATGAAGTAAGAAACATGTTTAGAGTATTTTAAATAGCTCCAGAACTCTTATAGGCTATGTCTACACTAGCAATTTAAGTCGACTTAAGGAGGCTTAAGTTGACTTAAATTAAGCCACGTCCACACTAGGCTTTCATTAAGTCAACTTAAGAAATTCCTTAAGTCGACTTAATGAAAGCTTAAGTCGACCTTATAACTACCACTCATTAGGTTGACTTAACCCTTAAGTCGACTCCTTAAGTTGACTTAAGGACAGTGTGGATGTGGAGTAACCCTTAAGTCGACTTTATTAAGTCGACTTAAGGGTGGTTAGGTTGACTTAACAAAGTGGACTAAGTTGACTTAAAGTTAAGTCGACTTAGTCCACTTTGTTAAGTCGACTTTAATAAGGTTGACTTTGTCGACTTAAATTCGACCTTATTAAGTCGACTTAACAAAGTTGACCTAATTTTTTCTAGTGTAGATATAGCCATAAGGACTAGGTGATCCCTGTCCCAGATCACCTTTCCTTACCCTGTAATCATTTCATTTTGTATAGGAGAGGTGTGTATCAGAGGGATGAGCTAAGGACTTTTAGGGCATGTCCGCACTTTTGTGGCAGCAGACATTGATGCAGTGGCATTGACTGAATGGATCATTTAGTCCTCCTCCCTGAAAGACTAAAGGCACTATCAGTGGGAGATGCTCACCCGTCATGAAGATGCTGCACTGAGTAGATGTAAGTACATCAACATGAGGTATGCTAGTTATATTAAGTAACTAGCATATCTCATGTTGATCTAGCATGGCAGTGTAGACCAAGCCTTAGGCTCATGTGCTGGTCACAAAGTCTATGTTTTTCAGGTGCCAGCAGCCCAGAATACCTTGCCCCAGCCTACTGATATGTTGGGGGCATCATTGTTGGGAACCAGTATAAGAAAATGGGGATGGCTATTCTGCATTAGAACAGTGATCCATCTGGTCCTGTAACCTGTCTCAGAAAGTGACTAATGCCTGCTGCTTCAGAGGAAGAAACACTGCATGAAACTGTGGAGTGGATGTTCATGGCAACATCTTCTCCCAGGGAAAGTTTTATCTTCTCCCCCATTAGTTAGGCTTGGTCTACACATAAAAGTTATGTTAGCATAGGTTCGTTGGTTAGGGATGTGAAAAAAAGACACCCCTGACTGACAGTTCTGCTGACAAAACCCTCAGTGCAGACAGAGCTCTGGTGATGGAAGAAGACTTCTGTCAATGGAGATAATGGTGTTTGGGGAGCTGGAGTTCCTATGTGGACAGAAAAACTCCTTCTGTCAGTGTTGGCTGTAGCTACACAAAGGAACTATGTCAACATAGCTATGCCAACGTATGTTCTGTAGTAGAGATGGAGTCTTGGACAGTGGCTTGTGCCACTTAACATGAGGGTAACAGGGGTTTCAACGAGCAGCTCTCTGCCATTTTAAAATGAGCTGCTGATATGGATATGCACTAGAAAAAAACTTCACAGGTGGATAATTAGAATATGGCAGTTGAAATATTTTATACACTTAAAACCAAAGGACAATTGAACTTTAAAGAATCCACGTTATTGCTCTTCACTGAAGATTTTTGCAACTGAATTTGAACCCTGGAAGCATCATTAGGTTTATAATGGTTTTCTTTAGTCGTGTGTTGCTTCAGAAGAGCGCAGGATGACAGAGCTCAATCTTGCTGCAAGCTAGGCCGTTCTTACTTGTAATGCTACAAGAAGTTATTTGTAAAGGCTGCTGATGTAAGAATATTTGATACACGTCCTTCTAGGTGGACAAGTTCTAGATATTTTAGAAGTTGTTGGGATATTGTCAGATCTTTTCTGCATATTATTTCCATGCAGTTTATTAATATGTTAATTTAATTTTTGTTAAAAGTGCAATTATTTTTACATAACCTCTCACTACTTAGGTTTCACTTAGGATGGGGCTTTGTTGTTGTGTTTGATAGTGAAGCTGTATAACACCCAGTGTTTGTGAAGGATATTTTATAAATCATTCGGCCAACAACAGTAATAAAAATGGATAAAAAAAGCCTTAGATCTAGCTCACAGCTATAGGGATCTCTGTGGGGCAAAGGGCATGCACAGAGAAGTCCTGTGGCTGTACATGGGTTCTGGGCCTCTCTAACTCTAGACCTACTCCATGGAAGAAATCTGGTGCTGTTGATAAGAAGCAGGCATGCTCATTTTATCCTCCTTCCAAAAAGCCAGATGGAAAGAAGGAAAGGGGGCAGAAAGCTGATTGAGTCTGCTCAAAACTATGTTGACCCTCTTCAAAGTTGGCTTGCAAAGTCTCATGGTCTTTGGCACAAATCACTAAGTCATCAGCAAACAACATGTTCCAAGGTGACTCCCTTTTATATTCTCACTTATGAACTCCATGATAATTGCAAATAAGAAGGGCCTCAATACTGAATCCCCTACTGCAGGCCAACATTTACTGGAAATTCTCTATTCTCTGTTTTGACTATAGTAGTCACTCCATCGTATGTGTTTTGATAAAATGGACATATCCTTCTGTCACACCTCTCCATTTCATACCCCACCAAACTAATTCTTTTTGTACATGATTTATTCCTACTCCAGTCCACAAATACCATGCCCTGTTGTTTTCTCTTTTCCCTGAAATTCTCCACGAGGCTTCATATGGCATTAATTATTTCTTCCCAGCATGAATCCTTACCAACCCTTCCAAATTTCAACTTTCTGCTTCCACACAGAAGCCTTCCAATAATCTTTTCCCATGCTTTTATAGCATATGATGTTGTCTATAATTAGTCTATAATTAGCATCCAGTGTAATATCTCCTCGATGTATGAAAATAAAACTTTTTATGTCATTCATTCTGTATTTTCTCTTTCTTAAGCATATCATTGAATGGACTTGCCAGATACTCGATGCCTTCCCTTCCCTATATCTTCAGCTCATCTGTTGGTAAATCATCTGGCCCAGATCCTTTCTCCTTTTTCATTTTCCTAATGCCTTTGCAATCTCTTCCTCCTATATGCAATCTATCCCACCTCACTGTGGCTTATAGGTTCTTAGTTCTTCCCTTGGCTACTCCTTATTCCTCACTCTTCCGAAAGAATCACTCCAAACTTTGTTCATTGATTCACTATTTGTTTGCAATATACCACGATCATTTATATTGTAAGAAAACTCATTCACATCCTTTGTCATTTTCTCTTTTACCTTGGTAAATCTCTAGATGATCTTTTCTCCCATATATCCTCCTCAGTTATATAGTTTTTCATAGGCCACACTTTTAGCTGTTGCAATACTATTGTTGTCCTCCTTTTTCCCATCATATGATTGCTCAGCTGGCCTGCCATTTTTTATGAAAGTTGCCTTTTGTTTCTCGCCTAACTGTTGTGCATATCCACTTACTATATGGATAGTTACCTCTTACTTGCACAGTTTAATGCTTATCAGTGGATCTTATTTTCTAGTAACCTTTATCACATGTCTCTGTAAGGTTTCATCCAGAATAACTCCAACACTGTTTCAGGAGGTTGACATCCCTGAGTAGTAGATTATGTAGACCTCCATCTGAAACTTGGCTTTTACAACTTTTCCATTTGGCTTCCTGTACACAAATCACATTTACTCTTCTCTATAAGACCTATCTAGTTCTAAACTCCTCCCAGTCAACATTCCTCCTTAACAACGTACACGTCTATTTATTCACATTCTCCTTTAACTTTAGTGGTCATTGTCCAGTTGCAGCAGTCAGGCAAGCCTGTTGTACATTGTGGGGAACGACTTAATCCTCTGGGTACCTTTGACATGGACTTCAGTTCACATGAGCGCCTTTACTGGATGAGCTTTATGATTTGGTTGTCCAAGCCTGACACTTTTTGTTTGAAATTGCCTTCTCCTAGGTGAATGGCCTGCTAAAGGCTGATGAACTCCACCTGCTGCAGCAAGACTTATTTCAAGGTCAGTTTTATTTGCCTCAACAGCCTTGTCATAGGGCCTATGTGGAATCTTACATAGCGATGACCACACACCAGTTACTCCTCCACACCCTTCTGGGCAATTTCATCAGTTAATTCGCAACTACTTATTGAATATTCATAGGTGTCCTATATCTCTGTAAAACACTCCCCTATTTACTACCTGGAAATGTGCCTGATGGGAACTGATTATTCCTTCACAGGACAGAAACTCAGTTTAATTCACTCTGCAGGAGAAGAGAGCACCAGCAGGACAGGTAACATATTAATGCTCCAGGACTGTCTATGAAAGAAGCAGAATGGAACATGACACGTATGTCAGGCCACAGCTAGTCCCCATGTGCACAGATTACCAGACAATGACGAATACGATCAAAGTGAATTTTGTAAGATTATTAGGAACCACTCAGAGTAGCCGCATACATGGTCATACATTTGAAATGCCAGTTATAATGCAGTTATCCCTTCAGCAATTATATACTAGCTGCCTCTGAAAATGACAGTGAGCTCATTTGATGTGGCTTTATCCTACAGCATTAGAAAAAGAAGAGGAAAAAAATTGAAGGTGGCAAAAAGGACAGCTGTTTTTGCTTCACCTTTTCCCATACTGTAAGTAAGCATGCCTGAAGCTTGCATGGGTGAGCGAAGGGGGGGGGGGGAATGTGCAAAGAGCATTTCATGCACCCATAGCTATTGTACACTAGTTCAATGCAATCATCATGCCTGCATTCAGGGAAATGCAAGGGCTGTTCTTTCCTCTTGCACAAGGGGAAGCAAACTACTCCAAGTGAGTGATTGGATGGAGGCAAAACCATGGACACACAGGCCAAAGCACATGGTGGAGTGATCACTATCTCAACCTAAAGGACATTGTGGCATATGTGCTTCCTTTATATGCCACAAGACTTGCATTCCCTCCTAGAGCTCCCGTGGGGCAGTGCAACGCCATTAACTCCCAGCTTGGATCAGTGCCTATCAGGTACCATTTGGCTCTATTTCCAAAGTGGAAGGGAATCTTACCCCAGCATAAACTTGGTTATAGTTAGATGTGCATTCTTTAAAAAAACTCTTCATTAATAGTCAAAACAGCACCAACACAAATTAATTTGTCATAGTTGTTCACCGCAGAAAGGCTGGAGAATAAATAAATGGCAATTCTGGAAGGTCCAGGACAAAGTCCCTTCAGATCAGGGTTGGGGAACATTGGTTGGGCAGATTGTGGCGGCATATAATGGTCAGTTGGTTGCTGGGCTGCCAACCGGAAACCTTTCATGTTGCCTACTATAACAGGGCCACCTTCCTAGTTTGGCTTTGGGTTAGTTTAGCTGTGGCCTCAGTTTCTTCCTCTTGACTCGTCGATAACTTTACATGTGTCAAATAAAGCTCTTCTTTGGGGCAGTTGTATTACACAAAGTTCATATGGAAACAAAACTCCCTGTTCCTGCTGAGGCCTTTCCTTCACTCTATCCACCAGCCTCTTTAGCTGGTATTGGCTCCCTGCAACCCCCTGGGCCTGTCTCTGGGAGCTAAGCAGAGTCTCTCTGTGTAGAGCTGCTCACATAGCCCTTCTGCTTCCTATCAAGCAGCTCTCAGGGCTACCTGGAATCTTTCCTGCTGTCCTTTTCGATTCTCCACCGGCTTCTGCTTTTTCTCCCCTTCTCCCCAGAAGACCTTATTTAGCCACATGACCATGCCTGGTATATCACATTGGTCATTCTTGCCTGCCAGTGGGACCCAACTCTGCGGAAAGGGCCAGTTAATCTATGAAAACCAATCTAACATATTAGTATTGGATGAAATATTGGCCAGACCCAAATCAATGGCAAAAATTCACATTGACTACAGTGGAGCCAGGATTTCAACTTTGTAACAGAACGGTGGCAGCAAGCGAGGCATTCAGTCTCCATGCTCAGGCTATCAGAAGCTGCTGACAAGAGTACCACTGGGAGGGTTAATCAGTGTAGGCTTAACTCTCTTCATTGCCCTGTGACCTATTCCTGTCAAACGGATGAGGGAATAAACTTGTCCCCACTCTTGTAGACCTCCTACAAGAGGGTGTTATTATTTGGCAGACAAATTTTTATGTATATACCAATTGCACTGGCTAGAAATTCAAGTGTTTAGAGAGCTGTTTTGCTGACAGTCTCAGTAATGAGATTGGTGTTTCCTAGAATGATTTGATTCAGGCTGTTCGTCATGCTACAGACCAGCTCCTATTTAGAACTGTTCTGTCACACTCGGGGGTGTAGCTGCTTGCTGGCCAGGCCTCTTACTCTTTAGGGTGGGCCTGGCCAGTCCTACCAGCTGGAGCATGAGGAGGAGGAGGGAGTGGAAGCAGCATCCTGGTCTCTGCTGCAGGACTGGAGCTGCGGGCGGAAGAGCAGCTACCCCGGTACGTCTGCCTGTGGCTGCTCCTCCGCCTGCAGTGCAGCTGCCATGGCAGCAAGCTTGTGCCTCTGCCAGGGGCTGCGGTGGGTGGGTGGGCCTGTGGGCAGTGCCCACCCGGGGCTCACTTATAGCTACGCTCCTGGTCACACTATTGACATGTGTAATGTTATGTAAAAGTCACAAGTTTTTGTTTCATGAAGGCTTGCATGAAAATTGTCACCATTTAATTTTACAGCATTATATATATGTCTTTATTTGAATTTTTAACAAAATGGGTTTGCCCACTTTGAAAATACAGATTGCCGCCATGGTTTTAATGCAAATGTCGTATTTGCTTAGAAACAGACATTTTTGCTTGAAAACTGATCTATTTTTCTCTTTTGAATAACCCTGCTTTAAAATGTATGCAACTCTTTTCAAAATATAGAACCAGGACTACTAAAAGAACTACATCCTGTAGCAATTTTTTAAAAACTAACTATAGACCCATTAAATTCTTAACATTTTTTAAAATAAGGCATTTTCACTTTTGTATTGGAACTTTTATACACCTCTAGATGGGTGGCTGTGCGTATGTCTAATAAATATATTGTTTCGGTCTAAGAAATGTAAAGAACTGTGACCATCATTTTCATACATGACTACCTAAAGTTAAGCACCTAAATCAATGTACAGGCATTTGGTAGGTGCTCTGCATTTTAAAAATCAGGCCAGTTATTCAGGAGCTTAAATATATCTTTATTTCTCTAAGTTTAGGACTTCAATTTTTTTGCAAATTTTAACCTTGCAGTATTTGCTATATTTTTTCTTGCAGTGCAACAACTGCATCAAATGTGTACGTACACACACACACACACACACACACACACACACACACACACACACACAGAGAGAGAGACAGAGACAGAGACAGATTGGTTTTTAAACTGATTTTTTTCTGCATCAAACATTGACTTGTTGAACTATCTAAATGATCTTATTTTAATTAGCAGGATTTTATGTCAACCATGGGCAAAAATGGTTGTGGGTGGATGGATAATTTTGGCAAAGCTCAGGAGAAACATTACTTTAGATACAATACCAACAGCAGTGCGTTCCAGTATTCCATTTCCTTTTCGCTTGAGGTTGGCTCTGTATCCTGACACCTCACTGGACCTTTGATCTTCTTGCCTGTTTTGTTTGCCTTTCACTGCACTTGTATGGCGACATCAACCTAGCTGGTTCTTTTATCCAGAATCTATCTAGCTTTCTTTCTTGATTGGAAGCTTATTGTGTTGGCAAGTTTGATTTTGGACACAAGTAAACTGAATTTGGTGTTGTCTCAATCTCATGCCACAAAGCAAACGTGCTTATGTCAGATAATCACTCCCACATGGTTTGGGAAGGCTAGCAGTCCCAAAAGTCAGATTCAACTGCTATTCCAGGGTGCTGTGTTCAAAGGCTGAAAAAAGGTAAAATGCAATGGCTGTGTGGGAATCTAGCACTTGCTCACACTAAAAATTCAGCCAGTTCATTATCAAATATCATAGCAAAGAAGAGAGGTGTAAACTGCTGAATTTCACTTACATCCCACTCCACTGGTGTTATGCTCTTTTAGAACCAAATTCAGCCTGGGTGTGAAGTACATATAAAAGTAAGGCCATTGAAGGAGGCATTTTGTATACTGGTATTAAAAGGTGCTTTTATGAAATCATTTTAGAACTGGTGGCAGGAGGCACAATGCTAACAAGGTAAATGGCATTAGCCTGCTTATATCAGGGGGGAATTTAGCTCTGTAAAAGAACCTTTAGGAAATGTATATTGTACACAAACTTCCTTCTTCAACATTACACATTTTTTTCTTTTTCCCTTTAAACACGTGGTTTTTTTCCTCTCTCTCTCTCTCATACCAGTTGATGATCTTCAGCTATGTACAGGAGCGTCTCTCCCCTGGGTTGCTATGCAACAAAATGCGTTCTATCTGCATCCTTTCTGTGCTGCATCCCGTTTCCGTTCAACAACTCAAAATAACCAGTGTAGTGCTTTAAACATGTTACTTCCTCTTTTCTACAGAGTTGAATATCTATCAAATATCTTCCTGGGCTTCCTATCTCTTCCTGTTACAGCCTTGGAAAAAAATGTGTTTGCTCTACATTGATTTTCCTCATCACTTCCTATTTACATCAGGCCTCTTAGTGCTAAAGCAGGCAAAACATACATAAATGAGTCACGCAGCTGTTGGCCCATTAAAAAAATGGTGTCAGCCAATTGTGTGATGTTTGAAACTAAGACTCTTCATTGTTGTCAGGTGTGGGATTCCTGTTTGTCCTTTCTATCATGGGTTTGTTTCCCTACTGATACCAGAATGTTGAAAACAATCTCTTCCTTTTCTTCTTTTTTTTTTAATTTACTGGATATATGTCAGAGAAGAATATTCATCTGCAACACCACAATAAGGGACAAAAGAATATGGTGAAAATGTCATGACTCGCTCTGAGGACAAAACTCTATTTTTTCCCCTTTGTTTTGTTTTATTGTAAATCTTGCAACTATGTTTTTTTTCCTTGAGAGTGCCTCTCATTCACAGCTTGAACTGTTTGAGATCATGTTTTATCATATGTTACGAGGATTCTAAAATGCTTGCTCCTGATCTGCACTATTATTTAGAATCATGTTAGTTCAAACAAATTTGACAATTCTTGGGGCATTCATCTTGTTGTTCCTTCTTTCAGCTAGAGGAAACCTTTCTTATGGTAGCTGGTTGTCAGCTCCTTCATACCCCCAACCCTTTAGACCACTCAGGCAATTTCTTCTGGGTTATGACAGCCCTAACTTTGATTAGCAGTTTAATAGTAGGTGCACCCCAGTCTTTGAGTCTGTTTGAAGCATTCCCCTGTGCTATCCAGATCCTGACACTGGCTACTCAAAGAAATTTCAGAGCCTCTGCACACAAATGTATCGTGTACCTCTTTTACCAGTTTTTACCTTGTCACCACTCCTGTAAATGACAGAGCACTTGTGAGCAGTTGTAATAAAACAGAAGTAGGTTTATTTAACAAAGAATAAGGATTTAACAAGGAGCCACGAAAACAACTGGTTACAACAGAAAACAAAAATCATAAACCTGGGTCCATACTTTCCTAAATTAGATAATAGATTCCCCCCCCGCAATCCCATATTTCATTCCATTGCAGAGCTGGCTGGGTTCACAAGAATCAGGATCTGCACATTCATGGAAATCCCCTGCTCCTCAAAGGATTTTGTCAGTACCCGGATACAGAGTGCTTCTTTGGCCTCTGTGTTATAATGCACACACATTTCTGTGTCTATTCATAGATAGGGCGAATCACTGTCTCGTTGTAATATTTCTTATTGACCTCCAAGTGGTTTCAGTTTGTAGTTGTCTCTACTTGTTTTCTATTGATAGTCTTGGGAAGGAGCAAGGCTAGACAAAAATGAGCCTTGTGTTACTTCAATGGCCCTGCACAGGATGGAGCGACGGAATGCATTATTACCTAACATATTTAATCATAATATTATAATGTGCCCTAAGGGTCAAGTTTAGTCCCCACAATGGCCTTGTGTTGGTCTCTGCATAGATGTGAATTTCATCATTAGAGAACCTCCATTTTTCATTGATCAGCCAGCTAGTGTAGTAAGTTTAGGACACCTTTTCACAAAACAGAGTATTCCCATTTATTAACCGCGTTTATCAGCATTGCCAGGTACAGACAATTCAACCTCTATATGTTTATAAAGGAAACTATTTAAATTCTTCTGGATTTTTCATGATTACTGTTCAGAGGACTTTCACCTACCCAGTGTGTCAATTTCTTTAGCAATCTATTTTCAACATGTTAATTTTTTTTTTGTCTGTGGAGCAACAATTTCTGTAGATGGAATATTTTTTAAATGGGATGATTAAAAACTTCGTAACATCATTTAAAAAATCTACTTTTTTTTCCAGATCTTGTTCCTCATTAGAATCCAGCAAGCAAAGAAAACAGCAGGAGAAAACAAGCACTATTTTCACGCAATTCTAACAGAAGCAGAGAACAGAACAATACCAAAGCCTGTCTTTTCTAATGGAAGTACACTATGTCATACTCTGCAGGATTAGCAGGAAACATGGCAAATAATGATGGGACCTTGAAACACATTGTGTAGTTAGGATAATCATTTTACCTGTTTTCTTTAAAATGACAACTCAGTAATTGCAAATCAGCTTGTCAACATTTAAAAGATATGGTGATAGGTTAGATTTACAACAGGCAATGGGGAATTTGGGCCAAGTTAGGACTGGAGGCTCAAGCTCTAAGTGAAATGGTGGAGTTAGGAATTTTTGCCTTTTAAAATATAATTTTTTTTGCTATAGATTTTGCAATATATATTGCTCTCTCTCTTTCAATTTAGGTTGTTCCACATAGACACAGTTCATAGTAAAGTATGGAACATCACTGCAGTGCTATTTGAGCATCTCAGCTAGCCACAATCATCCCTGCCCAGGCTCAGCAGCACCCATGTCTTCCTCTTCCCAGCCCACTCACTATCTATGTGTTTTGGAGGAAAGGAAGTATGAAGTGTGTCATGCCCATTCATCCCTGCACACAGATATGCAAGGTCTAAATAGCCCGTGCAGACACATATTGCCCCTTACAGCTCTGGATTGGCTCACAGTCCAACTCAAACATCTAGTCCTTATTAAAAACACCACTGAAGCATATAAACTCTGATAGTCCTTAATGAAGATCGATGGCAAAATCTGAAAGACTAAAGGAAGCAGGTACATGTCTTTCTTTCTTTCCTCATTGGTGTTCTTCCTCCCCCTTATTCTAACTCCTACACAGATCCCCAAAACAATGAAATAAAATGTATTGCAACTTGCTATAGAAATAAAATGAAAATAATAAATTATGAGGTTTTTTCTTTACATAGTATTTCTTTTGGAAATACTTCGGGCTAAGAATGATGCACATTAAACATTCTAAAATGAACACGTCGTGCTTTTTTGTTTAAAATGAACCCTCTTAAAAACCATAAATAAACTTAATAAACAGAGTGCTTCTTGGGCTCACAAGCTGTAGGAAACATTGGGTGCCATTCTGAGGCCTGTAATATGCAGGAAATCATACTAGATGTTCATAATGGTTCTTTCTAACTGCAATATCTGTGAACCTATACATTAAGAACATAGGTGGGGAAGAGGAGAATGATTATAAAGAAGCTGATAAATGCTACTTAAAGTAATTTTCTAATGTGATGAAGGAAGGAGCTGAATGAACATCCCATGAGCAAATTCTATCCAAGAGGAACCATCACAGCCAAGGCAAAAGCTCTTGTTGATCTCAAATATGCGTCAGAATCACCACAGTCAGGCTGGTGTCCTACTCCCTCTGCAGGACAAGATGCAAAATGGAGGTCTTGAATGTAGTCTGTAGTTGCACCATTTAGCAGACCACAGTGCCTACTGAGGCCTCAGTCCTTTGAACTGCTTCATGTAGGAAGATGATCCGTCTGTCCAAATTAAGGTCCAAATGGGATCCACCCACATGGAACAACTTGAAGAACTGGGACTATATCATGAGCAGCTTAGAGCAAAGAGTGCCTGCAGATGTAATGTAATCAGGAGTTGGGAAAAAGATGGCTCAAAGCAGTGAGCAAGACTGTTGCTGCATTCTGAACACACTGCACTGGGAAAAGTTCTACATTGAACTGTTGTGTCAATTGTATTAAAAGCCATGGACAGGACAGTAATGAAAAAAGTGGAGAACTAAGCCCTGCATGAGATCTTTCATGATTGATTGGCACTAGCTCAACTCCGAAGGGACCTACTGGAGCTGAAGCAGTATGTCACTTCTGTCTGTGTACAGCAGAAATTCTTCACCACACAGTGCCTAAGGAATGAGGTCTACACTTGTGGAGCTACACAGGATATATATAACTTTGCTCAAGAGTGAAAAACAGGCTGTGTCTATACTGTGCTGTGCTGCATAGCTACAAGTGGCAGAGGAATGCAGTGGGAAATACTCTGGCAGCTCTCAACTGCAGTGTGTGAAAACATTGACAAAATATTGGTTTTTATGCATAACTTCACAGTTTAAAAGTCATTTAAGTTGTGGGCCAGTAGTTTCTTGGATTAAAAATGACTGTCCTTTTACTAACTGAACGAACAGCTTCTGAATATGTTTCTGAAGTGTACTATGTGCTATTCTTGTTGATATGCCAAAACAGCGATTCTATGTTGCACAGTATGTTTCCGTTTCATTAAACAAATACTCCCTACCATGGTGCATTAGTATTACAAAATGATAGAAGTACTGGTTATGGGCATATTCAAGCTTTTATTACTAAGACTATGTTCACATTTGCTGCCAAATTCAGTGACACTCTATGGGAGATATGCAAACTACTCTATGTAGAGCAGCTTGTGTATGTCCTGTTGACTTCCTAATTTCTACTTACTGCAGTGTCTTCAGTTCACCTCACCGATGGGACATGCCCTCCATTCGATGCAGCGTTACTCCAACAGGTGGACATGGATTAGTGGTGTCGATTTCTGGGCCTATTGAGTGGATCTCCATTTCCACTCAATGGATCCGGATAAATCAATCTGATGGTGGAGAATTTGCTACCATCAGTGTAAATAGCCTAAGATATTTCCTCTTAAATGTATTCAATCTATTAATTTTCTGTCTTTAATATAAAAATGGTAAGTTTAGAAGAATTCATTTTCAAAAGCTTTCTCAAGCTTTTGTTAGTAATTAGTACAGTGAAAAAACATTAGGAACACTGCAATTAATTCATTTTAAAAAAATAATAGGAGTGTGCGTTCTGTAGATGAAGTTCTTGCACTCTGTGAATGCAGAAACAGGAGGAAAAAAACCAACATAGATTAATCTCTCATCAATTCCCTTGGGGTAATGAAAGTCCATGTTTCCTGGAGTGGAATAAAGGATTTGCTTTAATGCTTTCCCTAGAAATTTCCTGATTTAATAGTTTTGTATCTGACCTTTTAAAAATTGTATAGCGTTTTTCCTGTGGTAAAACATTATTTTTTACAGAAAGCTTCACACTACCTTTGAAAATGGAGTCTGCCAACTGAGATCTGGTGTTGCTCTAATGGCAATAAGCAATGTCTAATTTGTGAATGCTCACAATCTTCTTTTACAGTTAGTTTATTTTTGGAAAGCTCAGTTGCTGAGTTGAGGAGAGATCAACTAAACTTCTGCAAGAAAAAGGAATATTTGCTTCAGACTTGTGGACGTAGAGAAGAGAAGGTGGATTGATTCTCCAATCAGGATTTAGTTGCAGCTTGCTGGGAGCCCTAAGTAGTTGCATAACTTAGGGAAAAAGACCTGCTTTGGGACTCTGCTGTCACTTGGAGTTCTTTTTGGATGGTAACATTAGGCATTTGCTGATGTGCCCAGTTATATTTTATATAGCAGTGAAATATGAAAGGCTTACCATTTCATCATTTATGTTACCTATGGTGATACTCCACTACTAATTATTCCAAATGTGATTGGCTGATAGGCAAGAACCACAGATGCTTGTATCTGGAAGTGGGTTAATAGAAAAGACATCCACAAAGTAAAATTGTCTTCAGGGAAATTAATCCAAATTACAACAAAAAAGAGTGAATTAAACGTGGATGAGTTAAACTGCATTCAACACCTGTGTGGACATTCTTATTCAGAACTAATGTGGCATTAGTTCACTTGGAGAGGCAAGAATGAAAATACAAGAACAAAAGTAAAATTAACTTCCCTAAAAGCAGTTCTGAGAACACAGTGGTAATGCTATACAGTGGGCTTATCAGATCAGTTATTGAGTATGGATGCAGGCTTTTTGGTCACCAGTGAAACCAAATCTGAGAGAACTGCACTATATTCAAGCACAGACATTTCATAGTGCATCTGGTGCCTTTATTACCATGCATCTGGGTTTGCAACAGATAGTAGCAGGAGAGATGCCCCTCACACTTAGAATGCAGATCCTTAATGTTAAGGAAGCTCCCAGGTACAATGGGCCCAGGGAGAAACCTGATGAGCCATTAAGGACACAATGGTTGTAGACAGACTGGGGTGTTTTCCCAGAATCACACAAGTTAAAGTATAGATATAACAACCATATTCCTAATTTCTAATACAAATACAATTCCTATACATGAACTATATAATCATTCCCAGCAAATTACTACTTTTCTATTGATACCAAACATGACATAGTTCCTATGGATTATAGCATTTATGAGATATTAATAGAAAATAATATCATAAATGGTTCCCTAAATCTGGACAGCATCACACAGGGCTCTGCCCTGCCCTTTGGGGGGGGGCATGCCAGGCTCCCCCTATGCCCCCCCAGCATGGGGGCATTGGTGTAGTCCTGGGATAGCCCTAAGTTGACTTAGGGCTACGCCATGTCTACACTGGCTTAATTCGACTTAAAAAAGTCGAATTAAGCCTTAAGTCGAATTAAATCTAGGTTTAATAAAGTCGACTTAATTTTCATTAAGTCAACTTTATTTTCCTTAAGTCGATTTAAGCAAGCTGCTTAAGTCTACTTAATTTACAAGTGTAGACGCAGCCCAGGAGTGTTTTTGACAGACTTGTGTGTGTCCCCCCATGGCGGTGGGCCCTTTTTTTGCACATCAATTGCCACTGAACACGTGCCTGGCTTCTAATGTCTAATGTCTAACCAGTGCAAACATAGATTTTGAGGGGGAACGATTGTTCAACTAGATCTTAATACAGATGTCAATTACATCAAAGTGTTCTAACAGTACTACTATCTTTATTACTGGCACAAAAATAGAAGATAGCTAAATACGGTAATGAGCAACGTAATCAATTTCAGCACTCATGTAGATTATTAGCAAGTCAAAAGATGCTGTGCTTGATTTACATCACCAAATGAAGCTATGTTACATCTCCCCACCTGTGTCACTTGGGATGGTCGTTTATATGAATTGAAAAGAAATCATTGTGGGAATTTATAGTAATTCTTATGGTGAAGCTAGAATGGTGTTCAGAGCTATATCTGCACCTTTGAACAAGCCTAAGCAAAACTGGTAAAGTCAAGCCAAACTCTAGCTTGTGCTGGAGACAGATGAGCACGAGAAACACCTTGGCTAGGTAGGCAATCACATAGGAAAAATTGATTCTGACTCCCATCCCAAAACATGGAAATGTGATTCTACAGGCTGATCATTTTACCAGGTGTTGAGTGTTAAAGGCACTTACACTATAGATGTGTCGATCATATCCTTGACCCACACCTGATGGTGATGGACCTATCAGTTGAGACTTGCCCCTGTGCTCAGGGTTTAACCGATCGCCATATTTGGGGATGGGAAGGAATTTTCCCCCAGGGCTGATTGGCCTGGGCTCTGGGGGTTTTTCATCTTCCTCTATAGCACAGGGCATGGCTCACCTACCGGTGAATTCTCTGTATCTTAAAGTCCTTAACTCATGATTTAAGGAGGTAAATAACTCAGTCATAGGTTGGTGGCCTATTGCAGGAGTGGGTGGGTGAGGTCTTGAGGCCTGCATTTTGCAGGAGATCAGACTAGATGATTGTACTGGTCCCGTCTGACCTTAAAGTCTATGAGTTCCCAAACACTCGCAATCCATGACAATTACTTCTGCTCCATTTCACCAGCATGATTAATTTTGGGGGGTAGGATGGTGTTGTAGGCAGCCTGAAAGGGACTAATATTGCATACTGCAGCAAGCAAGAGAGTACACCTGCACTGGGTTATCAGCTCCTGTGAGGTGCAGAGTATCCTCAAGGCCTGTGAAATCAGTGGGTGTCCAAAGCGCTCAGCATCTCCCAGGTTGTACTAAGGCGTCAAAAGCACTACTGCCTACACTATTGTCACTGTGATCTGGCCCATTGATATAAATCATTGTATGACACTAACATTCTAATTGTTACAGTGTTAAATTATTCTATTGTAAAAGTAACATAGCTGTATGTATAATTATACTGTGTGTCTGCCCAGGCTAGAATGAAAGACTCCAAGCTTGTGAGCATACATTTAAAGATATTTCTAATCTAAGCTTTATTCAAGGCCCTCGCATGGGACAAATCACTTAATATTGACATAGCCTTAAATAGAGTGAAAAGATATAAATCAGAGTAATGAGATTCATAAACCCTTTAATATTAATGGGGAAACCTTTTGGGAAGCACAGTGTAAAATCAAAGAAAAAAATGAACCCACGATGTAAGTGTTAGCGTTAGTTAAATGAATAAAAAATTGGCTATTTTGTTTCTGTGCCTTCACAGGTCAGAGCAAATCATCACAGTTCTTTTGATATAGTGCTTAAGTCTATAAAGCTATCACAGGCAACCAGAAGAAAAATATTAGGAGAAACTTGTCATATTCATTTTTGGAACCTTCCAAGTAAATTTAATTGGAAATATTTGGTTTTTTTTGCATCAAGAAAGAACCATGTAGCCTTTCTTTTAAAAATTCGCTCTAAAATCAATAAACTATGTCTACACTGAATTTTAAGCCAATAACACTTTATTAGGAAGAAGAATATGTATATTCTTGTTACTTATTCACACTGCTATGGTTAAGGGTCAGTCAGAAACTGCCTTTATAAACAACCCTATAATTTTACAGGGGATTCTGACACAGCCATAAAAATGTGCTCTAGGCTGAAATTTAACAAAAAGGGTTTTCGAATTATTCTCTCTCTCCTCATGGCAGTTCTCAACATTAAATCTGTTTGGACATTTCACAACTTTAAAAGAAAATAGCCTTGTGTGTGTGTGTGTGTGTGTATAAAAATGGAAAAATAATTGTATATATGTACACACACACACACACACACACACACACACACACACACACACACACA
>ML685795.1:10668479-10698377 GCA_007922175.1 Pelusios castaneus
ACACACACACACACACACACACACACACACACACACACACACACACACACACACACACACACTTGTTTTTCTATTTACTGGATATAAGCAATCCATACTTTAAGTGGGCCCTTCAAATGGGAGGTCTTCAGGAGTTGGTCCTTGCGTTCTGCTGAAACGCCATGAAATGGGTTCAGAGCGCTTTGATAAATTGACCTATGACAGCAAAAAGATCACGTATGAATAGTCTCACTGTGGTGAGGAAACAGGGATGTTTGATTTCTATTAGGATGATACCTTTTTGCAGATCTATGAGAAATACGATACAAGGATTAAATAAGATACTCTTTTAAAATATGAGCCTCACATTAGCATGGCCAATGGACCAGAAGAAACATGGGTTATCTTGTTCATATGCGCTTATTAGAAGCCTCAGACCTGTTACTCAGAAAACTGTTTTTTCTTTTGCTGACCTTATCTCAGTTTTGCTAGCATTATATTTAGTCATTACAATTGACGTGGAACTGGGAGTAAAAGAAATCAGCCTATCAGACACACCACTTTACATTTTGTGCTTAAAACCCAAGTTCTGCAGTGGGCTTAGTGCTGGTTTTGACAAATAGTAGCTATATTCCACGAAAGACTTAGGGCCTGATCCAACTCTCACTGAAGTCAATAGAAAGGCTCCCACTGAAATCAGGAGGTGTTGGATCAGCCCTGTTGTAAGTTCACCATCTGGTGGTGATTTGTGCTCCCTATACTTTGCCACACCTGAGATTCAAACGAGGTTCCTCATGGGCCATAGGCTGCAACTTGGAGTCAAAAGACCTTCCGCTACCTGAGTTAATGAGGGCTGTGCTAAGAATCTGGGTCTTGATTCAGCAAAGCACTTTAGCATGTGTTTCTCTTTAAGAACATCAGAAGGCCCTTGTAAAAGTAAAATGAATAAAAACATAAAATACATAATACAGAGGCAAGCCAAGATCAGTAGTGCCATTAACAAAAATGAGCTTTCTACATCTTGGTTGATAGGGATTAGGGGCCAATCCATATCCCTCTAAATCAATGGAAAGATGCCATAAGAGCTGGAAAAACCTAGGCTGCTGAACACCTCACAGGCTCAGACCCTCAAATAGCAACTGCAATATATTTTATTTAGGGACAAATCCTGCCCTTGGATAAATACAGACTACTCCTAGAGTGAAATTTACCATAGATAATTGGAATTTGTTTATAGCTAGAAGGGAACATTGAAACGTCATCACAAAACATACTTGGTCAAGGTTGGATATGGCCCAAAGTGCTCCTTGAGAGATTTTACAATGAAGGAGGTGCTTGGCTGTTGGCACTAACATTTAAATATGTTTTTATCACAGTCATTCAGTACAAGAACATCATATCTCTGGTATATCAGATAAAACAAATGTCCATGCTGACACCTCCTAAAATAGATATGCTAATGTGAGACATCACCCTTCAGTAGTGTGTTATGATAGAGAATCTGGCTGATTAAATGCGAGGATTGATCTCCAGTAAAAGACTCAATCCAGTTTCTGTGATTTATGCACTCTTAACATTATGGCAATCATAACATTCAAAATGTTTGAACATATTATGAGAAGCTCTACATTTCTTAGTAGAAATTTCTAGTTACATAAGTCAGAAAAAATGTAAATATTTCCTATTTCTTATTTAAAATTCCTATAAAAGATCATTCCCATTCATGTGGAACTGACTACTGTACATCAGTAGTGTTTTCAAATCTCAGATCAATCATCTAGATGCCAGAAAAAACTAATTAGTCTCACTGAGGAGTTACCTTGCTAGATTGGGGATGGGAAAGAAAGAAAGCCTCTGTTACAGTTGATGTGAACTGTAGAGTCACTGGATAGAAACAATTCTTTTTTTTAACCCTCCTAGGAGGTCAGTTTTAAGTACTCAGCTCTACTCAAATACCCTTGTCTGCTGTTTCATTTGCAGCACTTGTTATTACACACTCTGGTTTAATTGAGGGAAATGCATATTTCATTGTGAATGCTGGAAAATAATTACTAATGGTTTAAAGATATTACGAGATCACCTTTACTCCCAGTGAAACCTGCCTACAACGTGTTTTTAATGGGTCAGTAGTCTTACATTCTGAGCCTGAACCTTCTCCTACTGTCATCAATGACAAAACTCATCTTCACTGAAAGGACAGAAAGGCTTCCTTCAAGCCGGCATAAAATCAAACCAAAACAAAAGGGAGTTGTAGATTTAAGGAAAAGGAGAGAAAATTGCAGAGTCTGTTCTTTCCACAGGAAACATACTCACCAATGGAATATTTAAGACTAGGTTTCTAAGGAATTTAGCATTTTCTACCATAGCTCGAACTAGAAAGGGATGGGCACAATATCCGCTAGCCTCATCACCATAATCCAGCCTAGACAGCTGGACTCTAAGGCTATGTCTATACTTGTTAATTTAAGTCGATTTAGCATGTCCACACTCAAAAATTAAATCGACTTAAAGTGGACCCTGCCAAATTGACCTAGAGTGTCCACACTGGATGCCTAGGTCGACTTGTAGGGGCTAGGTGGACCTGGGACAGGTTCACGGTGGCAGGGGGGCACCCCTTGCCAAGTGCCAGGGGGCTCAGCAATTGCTGAGCCTGATAGGGACCCTGGCAAGACATAGGGGCAGGGTGGGCAGGGCTCTCCCTGCCTTGTGCGGGGGGGTATGCCAGGCTGTGGCTGTGCCAGCCACCCTGGCAGGGTGGGCAGTGGGGAAGCCCCCTAAATCGACTTAAAGTTGACTTAGGGCTACTCCACATTCACACTGGCTAAGTTGACTTTCTAAAGTCGACTTAGCCAGCAAAGTCGACTTAAAATGAGGTTTAATAAAGTCGACTTAAATTTTCCTTACGTCAACTTAAGCAGCTGCTTAAGTTGACATAAGGACAATGTAGTGTAGTGTGGATGCAGATTAAGCAAGCTTAAATCGACTTAATTTGTAAGTGTAGATGCACCCTAAATTCCCTGCAGAGAAGTGAGAAAGGGTAAGCCCTGATCCAAAGCCCAAAGCTCTGATGAGGAAACACAGTTAAATGAAGCAGTATGGAACTCTAGGGTTGAACCTGAGTCGTGAGCCAGCTATTCTTGCCTTCTAATTCTGCCTCTAAATTGATTAACATCCTTAATCTTCCCAGAGGTCCCCACCCACTTTGTGATGCTGAAGAAGCATAGGCACCCAAAAGAAGCAGTTGAAGATTTCCCCTTGCAACCATCTGTAGGGTAAAACATGGTAACTCCTTAACTGTGCTATACAGCAGCTTAGGAGAGGAGCTAAAGGAGCACGTCAATTCCACTGAAACTACTGGTGAATTTTAGATTGGCTGAATGTAACGAACTAAGCTGATATGTGGCCAAGTGAGATGGGCACTATAATGATCACAAATGATCAGGACATCAGTTTTATGTCTCATCGGAAAGGTGGGGCACACGCAGCAGTACAGAGCTTCTTAGCATTGTACTGAGTCAGTACTAAAGGGAAGAATGCCATTGATCTACTCACTTTTTGCAACACCCATGTATTACTCGGAGGCTACCCATCCAAGTAGTGATCTATTACATAACTTATGAGATACAATAGGGCCAAAGTAGTATGATAGTATAAATCCCTTACAAGGTAAAATACATTTTCTTGAGTTTCTGCGTATGTCATCATGTGAATGGGAACATTTGGAAAACAAGAGCCAAGAAAACTTTCTGTCATCAGTCCTTCTATCTGTCACTTTAAAATGGGACGTCCCAGTGGGTTTTTCCTTCCTGTGAGTTTGCCCGTAATTTTTCAGTCAGTGGTCTATAGCTAGAAAATCTTGTTAGTTTTGTCTATCTTCATGAGCTACAGGTCTGAATTCTCCTTTGATTTCACCACAGTGAAGCATGGCTTGTAAACATTCCATTCATACTAATGTTATAACTTGGTACTTAATTGGACTTTGATCTTTGTTAAGAGACTCATGTATTTAAATGCTATATTGGTAGACTCTAGCTATTTGTAAACAAAAAGTCAATGTGTTTCAGAAAAAAAATGTCCATTTTTCCTCTTCTTGGGATGTGCATTAAAATGTTAGCTCATAGGTAATATAGATCAAACATACTTCTATTATTGTGTAAAAACAGCTAATAAAAACAAACAATAAGGATATATTCAGGTTTCATGATAAAAAAAATTCTAAAGAAATTATGCAAAAGCATCCTGAAATTTCACACCAAATGGAACTCCATAGATGCAGTCAAGCATTATTCTTACTTTACATTAAATATGGTATTTCTTTTTAAAGATGTGAAGGAAGGGAGGGGAGGGAGACACTGAAATCTGCAGGGGGGTTTCTTTCTCTAACTTTCTCATCCCTAATAATAGTTTATTTAGAGACTTCAGCTGACTTCAGTTACAGACAGGCTTTTACAGAGAGTTATCATATGATAAAATTCCATTGATTATTTATTTATTTATTTTTGAATTTGGGGACAAGCAAATATCAGTTCATGTATAAATACACTTTTAAGATGGTATATTACTCCATATAAGTATTACTCCATATAAGCAAGGAAGTTAGTACAACACTCAACCCAGATAGTAAACAATTTTTCAAACCAGCTTATTTATAAAAGCAAATCACTGTAAATCAAATGTTGCTTTCAGTGCGACTCTCTGGAGTACAATATAGGGTGGCAAACCTTGATAGAAAACTTTCAGATCACTTCTGAATCACATCTAAAACTTCATGGTGGCCTCTTTGATGTGACCCCCAAGGGGACTGGCCACCTGTGATGCTCTTATGTGGCCTAAGCAGTGATGATTTGCTAATCAGGAAAACATGTAATCCTATACGGCCTCAAGTAAACCTTTGAGTAATCTTAGCTGCAACAGAGTTTTTTCTGATCTTCATCTTATTGTCATCAACTTGATAAGGAAGTTATTTCAGTAACATTATTAACTGCTTGCAGCTATTTGTTGCACCCACTGTTCCATAAATAACATGGGAGTTAAGGGTAAAGGTCCTCAGAGCTCTGTATGCTTGAGTTTTTACATACTTGTTCAAAAGTAACCAGATTGCAAGTGTGAAAAATCAGTACAGGGTAATAGGCACCTATATTAAAAAAGCCTTGAATATCAAGACTGTCCCTATAAAATTGGTGCATCTGGTCACTGTTACTCATCCATAACTTACTGTTACAGTGAAGTAATTGGGTGTTCTGCCTGAGTAATGACATGGAGCCTGATTCTGATATCACTCACATTGGTGTAAATTAGGAGTCATTCCCTTTTGTAGCTCCACTGATTTATTATTATAAAATGGTATTGGATTATCATAAGGTTCACCTGCAGGGTTGCTAAGCAACTGTAATGCCCCTTAACTTCAGTAGGAATTGGAGATACTCATCATCTTTCAGAATCAGTCTAGGAGTAATGACTTGAAAATCGGTTGTTTAGCCCCATGGCAATGTGCTCCGCCTGGGTCCTTAGGCAGTGGCTTCCTATACAGCTGGGGAAGACTCCTGCAGGCCACTTTCCGCCCGTCAGCCATAGGGTGGGAACCTCTGCATTAAGCTGTTACAAACACGTTTCATCAGACCATATTTTCACTTCCTGCTGTTCCCTGCCTCAGACACTACACACATTCTAGCTTCTGCAATAAACGCAACAGTTATCTACAGATCACAGTCACCTTTACACACCCTTGATTCCTCCCTAGAGCAATGTCCATCCCCTGCACTGAATGAGGCAGGAGTCCTGCAGGAAAAGGAATATGTGATCATATAATTAGAGACTGTGTCCAAATGCATACACACAAGGGAGCTGAATTATGATTGAACTGGCAACCTTACTTCCCTCATTTCCTAACTTTTCGCAGGCGTGACTTTGAAATCTTAATGTTCTTTTAACATAGGTTTTTTTGTGTGTAACTAGATTAAAAGATGCCATGCCTGACAGCTGTCTCCCACTCATGGAGATACAGTTCAGTATTTAAGGATCTTCCTACATCTTGCCAAATAAACGTGTTTGTACATAAATATTAGAGGAAACTCAATGAAGCCTGTAATCAGTTAAGTTAATATCTATTGAGCATTTCAGATGTTCTGAAGCTTTCCACTGGGATGTTACCTTTTTGTCTTGCTTACACTGAGTCTGTCATTAAGATTAATTTGGGTAGTAAGTAAATGTGTCAAAAGGGGAAATGTTGTTTTTACACTAAACTGGCAACATGTTCTTGTAGTGTAACCATTCTTTTCCTTTGTTATTTTTTTAGAAAAACCTTTTGTTTTCTTATGCTTTCTTTTCACGTCCTTTAAGAGAAAAGGAAACTATTGCTGAATAGTGGGATGCATGGAACGTCTGCTTTTCTCTTTAAAATCTTATGTTTGAACTTTGCTTCAGGGAAGACAACCAGCTTGTAACAGAGGCTGCAATGTAGGTAAAGTAGTTTAATGGTTTCTTTATTTCATTTTTGGAGGGCTGTGTTCTCCCTGCTCCATGTCATATTGAACTCCTTTTCCACACACTCTGAGCTCTGTTTATGAGCACCTGCTTCCTGATTAATCCGTTTCTTGGCACTTCAGCCATTAACTGTCTCCATTACACACTCACTCCGTTTTTCAATAAACAGGATCCATTAATTGTGTAGCTTTGACTGAGATGTCATCATCATGTCATCTCTACATGGATTAAAAAAAGCAGCTTCCTTTTGCACCAATTCACTCTTGTGCACAAATGCTGTACATCTGTGAGTATTATTTTTCTATCATAACTGCATCTTAAAATACTATTACTAAGTTAGCAGTGCTGTGAATGATGGCTAATTCCACATGTAGCCTCTCTGCTATTACCACAAACAAACAAGCTGTTATTTTGGAAGCTTCTAAGATGCACACTCACAAAACTGCCTGAGAACATTAAATTTACTTCATAATACATTTTATCCATCATAGCATTTTGGAGGTGTTACATAAAACAGAAATAAAACAAGAGATAAACAAACATTCTCCCTGAAGTTATCCTAGTAAAGTACAAAACCTGACCAGTGCAGTGCATCAAGCAACTGTCATGTGGCAGTGATGTTTGATCACTACTTTCTTCAGCCACATTCAGATCAGCGACCTAGAGGTCAAAGACAGAGCCCATTCCACACCCCAGGAGCCAACCAATCTCCTACCCCATGTTTCCTACATTGCTTTGAACAGTTGTTTGGCTGCCGAGCATGCCAAAATTTAGTAATGTTCACCGTGGTGGGTCAAGCAACTGTTCAAAGCTACTAACATAATTTTGAGCACCATAGAAAGAACTTCTGACTCTAAACTTCCACATTAAAGTGGTAATACACTACATTTTTGTACATAGCTTTGAAAGTCCCCTCTGTGGAATCATGAAGTATCAAGGGTCATTTTAATAACATTGATTGTTTAAAGGCACAGCTCCCGTTGTAAAAACAGAACTCATTAGAATTCAAGACAAAGATAATTACAGAGGAATGCATGAAATTGAATATTAAGAAGAACTGAGCACCAGTGCTATATTCCAATGGGAAATCCCCAGTGGGCTCACTGTCCCAATCAGTAGTACCCAAAGGCAATCTGTACCTCTGTGTGCATACTCTACTGGAAAGGGAACTCTGAGAGTTTGGCCAAGGGTAACAATAAATATTAAAACCTTTATTATCAATGTTTGATAGAAACATGAAAAATTTATAGTTGTGTACAAATTATTTCATAGTGAAGACACATGAGATTTTATGATGTTAATATTAAGTCACTTTAGGGTTTTTTCCCGCCTCCCATTTTCAGACAAAGACTTTATTATTTCACTCTAAAATTCCTTCTGTCGTTGCTACCTATACTGAATAAAGAGACAACCAGAATGGAATTAAGAGTTGGAAACCAGTTTACAGCTGATTCTATATCAAGGTCACTAGAACAGGCTGTTATGTTTTTTGTTTCATTTTTAATTTCCAATCCCCTAACCCCGCTGCCCCCTTTTACTCTTGAGCATGTATTTGTCACAATCTCCTTTTTGTTTAGAAACAAATGTGTTCAGACATCTTTGGCACTTATAAAAGCCATGTCTCATATTACAGTGATTATTAACATAACTGTTTATATATCTATATCTATATCTTTCTAATTAGTATGTGATCTTTGACATAAAAACATAAGAGGAACATGTATTGAAATGGGAATTTCTGCCTTCCAAATGGAATTACTTTATACATTGTTAAGATTCATTATACATACATGGAAACATATGTATAAGATAGAAAGCCTGCCCATTTTTGTGATATATGATGTGGCATAGTTTCTAAATTTAACATGTGGGTGTCATGACTAGATTGTAAAATTAACCACTTCTGTAATATTTATGGTAACGTAGCAATAAATACAAGCCTAATGTAAAATGTATTGTGTCAAGTCTAACACATATTTGATTACAGCAAAGCATTATGAATTTCCTTTAGTTGTAGCTGTAGGATTAGAGAGATTTATTTTGCAAACTTTGCATATTTTATTTTAATGTATACATGAAAATAGTAATAAAGTTAAATCACTTTACATTTTACACCTTCTGTCTTGGCAGGTGTTAAGTGATGAGTGAAGTTATCTGACAGAAACCTCATTCTTTCAGCATATGGCATAATGGGGCTTCGATCTTGACTGAAGTCTCTCGATGATACTCTAATACAAATAATTAATAGTCATCTCTTCAATTTTTTTTGCCCTTACGCAAATATATTCACTTGATTATTAGCACTTAAAAACCTAACTGATTGGGGCTCGACTGTGCTAGATGTCATATGCACACATAGGTCCCAAGTGTCCCCCCGACTTGAAGACCTCATAGTTTAAGCAGTCGAGACAGACTAAGAGCAGGAGAAGGAAAGTATTATCTCCATTTTATAGATGGGAAACTGAGGCTATAAGTGAGTCAGCCAAAGTTACACAGCAAATCTTTGACAGAGCCAGAAAAAATTCCCAGATCTCCAGAGTCCCAATCCAGAGTCTTATTCCCAAGACCACACTTCCTTTCCTCTGTCTCTCCTTCACACAAATTTCCTCAAGTCAATTTCTTTCCATTGCTCAGTTTGTCAGATAGAAGCCGCTAGGGTTACCAGATAGCAATTGTGAAAATCCAGGACAGGATATGTGGGGTAATAGCGGGGGTCAGCAACCTTTGCCGACCCTCATGCCAACCCCTCCTCCCCAAACTTCAGCTGGTGCTGGTGGTCATATAAAATTCAGCAGTGGTCACAGCTGGAATGGAAGGGGCACTTCCCAGGCATACCACAGAAAGAAGTTGCCTGGAATGGCTTCTTTTGGGGGTGGCATGCTGTGAAGAGGAGCCACCTGGGGCAGCTTCTTTACATGGTATGCCTGTGGCATGGGCATGGCAGCGATCCTCCATGCCCCAGCTGCCCCCGAAAGAAGCCGCCTGAAGTGGCTTTTGCTGGCAGGAGTGACAATTTCTGTGGCGCTGCAGGGGGTGCTGTGTGGTACTCTGAATGGGCTCAAGTGCCATTGTTAGCACATGTGCCGGGGGTTGCCTACCCCTGGGTAATAGGAACCTATACAAGACAAAGCCCTGAATATCGGGATCATCATTATAAAATTGGGACATTTGGTCCCACCAAAAGCACATCTCATGTCCCCATGGTGAATTTGGAGCTACATTACAAATTAGTTACGACTTCTCCAAACTGGCTCTGCCTTCCACTGATACATTAATAACAAGTAGGAAACAATTTATTTGGAACATACACAAAGATCAAGGCAGACAATTCTGACGTGTTTACGGGCTCTAAATGCCTGTATTGAGAGATATGCATGACCTGATATAAGGACACAGATTCCACTTGGCCATTCGCTATATGTGTTATGCAGCCCTGTTTCCATGTACAGTGGTTACCACCAGAAAATTAATATTTGCAAACAAGTACTATTCAGTTACCACACTGATTTCTAAATAAAGTGTAGAACTACACTTAAGGTGACATTTTGGTGTAGGACTGCTGTGACTCTGGGTCACAGTCTCCCTACTAGCTCTTATCTATACTTAGCAGTGAAAGGTTACTAAGGGAAAGGCTGCTATACGACCAGCAGGGCATTACCAGCAAGTTCGCCTACAGCATCTCCATTTTCAGTATGTTTTGTCTCCACCACAGCTGTCTCCCACCAGCTCTCCCAGCATGTTTGAAGACTTAGTCCAGATTTACTGAAAACAGGTCTACATGAAACAATGGTCAAAATTGTGATGATCACAACAGCATTAGTACCACTGGTAGATTGTGGGAAATTTTGAAAAATAGGTCTTGTCTTTCTGGGTTCAGAGACAAAGTTTCAGACACTAATTAATCATTCCAATGGTTCTTTGGGTAGAACAAGTCTATCATCTTTCTGCTATGCTCCCTCCCTTATTTCCTGTGCATCCAAACCTATGGAAGTCACAAGGGGTACATCCACACTGGAGCCATAGGTTGACTTAAGGAAGGTTTAGTCGATCTACAGGCTGCTGCGTCCTCACTGGGCTTTTATTAAGTCGACTTAAGCACTTCCTTAAGTCGACTTAATAACACCACCTTTTAAGGTCGACCTAAGGCTTAAATCAACCTTATTAAGTCAACTTAAGCCAGTGTAGATAGGGGATAGCCCTTAAGTTGACCTAACTGGCCTCCAGGCCCTCTCGCAGAGTTCCTGGCCACTCTTCCGTCAACCTAGCACCTGCCAGTATGGACGCAGGGCTGTGGACTATCTAAGTCGACTCAACAAGGTTGACTTAAAGTTGACCTTGGTTAAGTTGACTTAACAGAGCCTCCAGTGTAGACGTACCCAAGGAGCTTGTGTCGTAGAACTCTTCCTATTTCCATGTTTCAGCTGATAGTACTTGTGAAGGGTAGTACCTAACACCTATTATAGTTTAAGTAAGCCTGAGCTATGTGATACTTTGCAGAATGGTCTAACCCATTTTAGAATTTAGCCTCAAACGTAAGCGTCTGAAGAAACACAGTGTATTTAGCCCTGGAAATATGATTTAGGTAACTAGATCCAGTTGTAAATAAAACCATTTACAATTTTCTATTAAATATTGAAAAAATATCTGACATTTTTAACAACCCCTCTCCATTATTTGACTAGATCGTTATTAACAAAATCAACAAAACCTGGAAAGTTTTTGTTTTTTTAAAGTGTTTGTCAACTGTGTAGATATATAAAACCTTATACTTACACAATGTGCCATACAGTCAGAGCTATTAAGATGATAGGCAAAGAACCACCTGCTTTAATAATACATAGAACTTATCATTTATAGCCTTCAAAGCAATTTACAAACACCAGAAAGCACCCTCTTCATTTTTGCAGAAGGGCATAAAACGAGGCACAAAGCTATGTCTACACTTGCAAGTTAGTTCGAATTAAGGAAGTTTAATTTGAACTAACTTAAGCTTTAGCCACACTAAGCTTTCATTAGTTCAAATTAAGGGCTTCTTTAATTTGAACTAATAAATTCATTTATACCTTTCAAACTAACCCTTAATTTGAATTAGATAGTTTGAATTAAGTCAACGTGGCCATATTAGTTCGAGCTAACCGGCACATTGACCTTAATGCAATTGACTAATTCGAACTAAGCAAGTGCCATGCCTGGCACTTGCTTAGTTCAAACTAAAATTTGCTAGTTCGAATTAAGTTAATTCAAACTAACTAAAATTAGTTTGAATTAGTTAGTTCGAATTAACTAATTCGAACTAACTTTAGTAAGTGTAGACATAACCAAAGAGCTTTATGTGATTTACCCACACAGCACTCAGGGAAAGCACTGTGAATTTTTAAATTCAACCAAATGACTTAGGATCATTAGACTCATTGATTTTCTCAAATCACTGCGGCACTGTTGAATATCATACGCCAGGTCTTTGATTCTTAATCTAATACTTACTACCATGCTACCTTCTTGTAATTATTGCACTCATATGCAATGACTAGCAAGAGCATATTAGTGTTATCTTTTGGCTACCAAAATGCAAACAAAATGTACTGTACAGCTGCTATATTATATGTAAAAACATGTGGATTTATATATAATTTTGACCAAATATACTTTGCTAAAATCACACTAGCCTTTCACTAGAGAAACACACAGCAATGCATATGACAGTACAGCTGCTTCACTAAAGCACTCAGTTACACTGATTTCAGTTTTTTCATTTAAGATAATAAGAGCCATGAAGGTAGTAAAATAGAAACTATATTAATATCCAGAATGCCATTGCTATAACTCTCTTGTTTTGAATCCCATAAACAGTAGAATACATTATAATGCAGCTAACACAAAGCACAATATACTGTAAAGAGTTTTTGTAAATGTCCACAGTCCCTTTTAGCTGTAAATTAATGATTTGAATAACAGCAGTAATCTGAAGGTAATTAAAGTAGTTTATGCAAGGTGAGGCAAACAGCTTTTATTGTGTCTACAGAACATTAGTTTATGTGATTGGGTGAATGATGTCTTTTTAACCTCCTAGATGTTTTGAAGAAAATTCAGAGGCTGCTAGTCTGAAAGAAACAAGGACAAGATAAAAACGGGAGACACAATTAATCCCTGTGCTTCTGAATAGTACAAACTGTTACAACAATCACAGAAAAAGCTGTACAGAGGTTATGTAAAGAGGGTTTAATGCATAACTTAAAAAAAAAAGACTTAACCCAAGAATGTCAGCTCTAAATTACAATAGCAAAGAAATGAAAAATAGGACAAGAAAAAAATTCAGTACACTGTTCACCAGATGCGGAATGTTTGCATAAAATATGAATTAAATCTTTGTTTGCTTGGCTCTGATTCATAGATAAAGGTTTATATAAACTGTACTTCTTTAAAGATCTTCATGAGTATGTGCGGAGGCCCATCAGGTCCTGATGTCAATGGGACTACTCACGTGCTTAAAGTTAGGCATATGCTTAAATATCTCGTTGAATCAGGGCCATAGTCACGATTGAGATTCTGGACTCTTTGAAGTCAATGAGAAAACTCCCATTGATTTCACTTGGTCCCGGATTTTACCAAAAGTTCTGTGTGAAATATTTGGGGTCCCATTCTGTCCTCTAATAAGCACAAACAACTGATTGACTTCAGTGGGAATTGCACAGGTATATCTCAAGTCAAGATCGAGTCCTTGGCGCTGGCTCCTGTCCTTGAATATGCAGGCACACATCATTATGTATCTTTCAAAACCATCTTTTGTGCTTGTTTCCTCTGAATGGAAGGACTGAGCTTTTGTTCTGTCTGAAAGAGGAAACTACGGAGGAATACAAATTCCTGTTTCTGTGTGCATGGGGCCAGAGTCTGCTTTCAGTTACTCTCTTTCAATCCCACTGAAATTGATGCCATCTTGCTACAAGGCTTACTTCACTATCTATTGTGTCTAGAAACCAATGGAGTGTCTTCTATGTAACGTGCCCGGGGACGACAAATTGCATGTGTGACCAAGAGGGAATGTTCTGTGACACATTTATGAGTAATAGGTATGAAGTAACTTACTTAATGAGGGATTGTTACCAAGTGGGTGCTCTTGGGGCAGAGCAGGAGACACGAGTGACTGTGCTATTGGGGTGCTATCAATAGGTTGTTAAAAGACTGGCTGAAACTGACCCATGAATGGAAAGGCAGGGGGAATTCCACTGGCCAGGTGTTACCCCAAATGGTACTCCAAAGGATAGGTTTGCTTTTGGATTCACCAGACACAGTTAAAGACCATGTAAAGTATTTATTGAATGTCAGGATAAGTAAATAAACCCTAAGCAAGCAAGGAATACAATAGGGAGAAGCTTACATCCTTTCAGCAGCTGGAGACCCCTGGATGACTGCAAACGGCTCCGAGAAGGTTTCTGCACCACCTCAGTTCTGCAGCAAAGTCTGCCGCCTCGGAATTAGTAAAGTGCAGCAAAGTCCACAGTTTATTGGGGACTATGCTAAAATATAGCATCTCATGAGAAGGCAGGGTGATCAGGCCCGCCTGTCCCTCACATACTCAACCCCATTGCCAAGCCAACTCCATGGGAAAATCTAGCTTATTAACACAACCAAGCAAAGCAAGCTGCTAAGCACAGCGTAGCAAAAAAGGAAAAAAATAAAGTAAAAGGCAGGCCCCAGCTGGTTCTCTGAGCACAAAGCCCAGCATCATTTCATGGTCAGGTCACTCATAGGGGAGTGGGGGGAAGGGGGGCGTGGGCACCACTAACTGTCCATCACAAAATCTTCCACTGCCTCCCTACAACAGGACATTCACACCTAGTAAACCAACAGTTAAGCGGAAGGAGATACTCCCCACCTCTGGGCAGGGAAGCAGAGCAAAGGGCCTGAATTGGAGAAACAAGGGAAAAGGTATCATCTGGCTGTGTTAAATGCAGGGAGACAGCCACTCACCTTGACTGGCAGGCAACAGGACAGAGCAAGAGAGAATGAAAATGGCTGGATGGAGTCCTGATGTTGGCTAGTCTGAACGCTATTGTAACTTTTGCTTCTCTGAGCTGACCTAAGGACTTCCTGATGTTGAATTCCAGTTGACTAATAAATCCTATTCAGTTCTGAAAAGGCTGCTGGTATTCCTCAACACTTGTTCAGGTGCACTGACCCCAAGGAGGGCAAAAAATATCTGAACAGAAATCTGCCTCAGTTGGACTACCTGAGTAGAGCTGATGGTGTGGAACAGGACTGCTGGACCCCCGAGGCATTAAAGTCATATGGCCTATTTTCAAGGAAGAGTGGGATCTTTGGGGGTATGGCATAGTGAAAGGTCTGTTTAAAAGCTGCGGTGTAACACAGATCCTGTGGATCCATGACACCATGACAAGTGGGAGGGCCAAACGTAGAGACATCAAAATGGGAAGATAAAGGTACCTGTGAAGGGCCACTTCCATACTTGGATTATCAGGCAGAGGCAGCCTTTGGCTATTGGGGGCCCCTATAGGCCCATGGCAGCCCCTTACAGGCCTTGAGGACCCCCCCTATGACCCCGGCTTCCCACTGCCAACCCCCTCTGGCCCCAGCCCTCCCCTTGCCATGGCCCCAGTCCCCCGCTCCATGGCCCCGGGGGCTAGCTCCTCCTCCTGCTGTCAACCGAAGCAGACTCGGTTTTTGGGGTAAGCAAAGCAGGTGATGGGGCCTCTTACTGCTCGGGGCCCTAGGCATGCACCTGCTTCGCCTACCCCAAAAGCTGCCTCTGTCATCAGGTGATGATCCAAACCTTAGCTGCAATTTCTCTACTAGGCTAAAAAGGGTAATTAATTAGAGTAAATTAGAAATCTGTGGATTAAAAAAAAAAAGAAATTCAGCATCTAAATCAGGACCAAGTTGCAGCTGACCAGGTAAGTCAAAATCTGAACTGGAACTAGATTGCTGCCACTTTGTTAAGTTAACCTGTCAGCAGATGCAAGATTTATATCTGGCTTTTTAGGGTTTAAAATTTTTTTTTTAAAAAAAATTGATTCTTAATCATTCAAAGAAATATTTAATAACAAATGTGCATGGTAGGGGCTTGACAGACTGCATTCATGCCTCTGCGTACCAATGTCCTGCTCACTACCTATGGAGATTGTACAGAAGTACAGAACTGCTGCAGAGGATGAGATGTTTCTTTATGGCATTTCCTTGTGCTTTAAGTAGCAGACCAATTTTCTGTGTGTATTTTTATAGTGAGGCATTAAGTATAAAAACAAACTTATTCACAAACCAGCTTTGATCTAGGCTTCCTGTGATTCATCTTTGGTGTCTATAGCATGAACTGAATTCCTACCTGATTGTTATTAGCTCCCAAATATTTATATCACTCTAGATAATCAATGCTTATCACAGTCAATACAGATGTTACAAGTTCCTCAAAGAAAGACACTGTCAGCAGAATAACATTTTAATTATCGCAGCATGTGTTTTTGAGTGGATCTTTTGTTAACAGTATCAATTAAATAGAACTGCTATATATGTCTAATTAATAGAGGGTGTTAAAATATTGTACATGTAAATTATAGCTTTTCCCACCCAAGAGTTGAAGCAATAATGCAATGTCTTGGAGGTATTAATGTTCACTTAATTAATTTAAATCATGTTGCTAGTGCTGTATTTTCTCTTTTCATTCCCTTGCGTTTGCATTCTCTGCAGGATGTTTTTCATTCAGCTGCTATGTAAAACAAATTTGCTTTTGGGGGTTGATGATATAAAATATCTGACTGGCACCAGTACATTAGTTATTCTGCATATAACCAAAAACGTAAAAAGCAATATGTGGGAAAGAAGTAAAGAAAGGAGCATCTAGTGGTTAGTGGGATACAGAAGAGAGGCACTGTTCTCAAACATGCCATTAACTCATTGTGTGACCTAACTCTGCTGGGCCTCAATTACCCCCTTGTAAAGTGGGAAAAATCCTACCTTTCAAACTTCCAGGCTCTTGGATGAGAAGAGCAAAGCACATTGTAAAAAGAAATTTTAAAGTGAACTTCTGCCTTGTAGGAGTTAATCTGGAACTTGTCAGGAATATTTCTGTTTTCACATCTTGAATTGAAACAAAAAGGACCCTGCCAAGAAATGGAAATAATTTTTTCTTAGACTGAACATTTTTAAAATTAATTTACAGACCTTGAAAGATGCCAGAAAAATACAACCCTGCAGACTGAAACCCTGCATTTACCCCCTGAATTCATGCAACAATAGAAGAGCCTGCACCAGTCTGCTAATGTCAATTTACTATCATCAGGACCAGAAATGAACACTTGTAATCCGGATGCAAATAAATCTAACTCCATAGCCCATTTATTCCTTAGTCTCTCTAAACCCCAGTCAGTGCTCATGTGACTGTAATTCTTGCAGTTAATTAAGTATATAAGTAAGTGAATTCATATATTATATATATAACTCATATAATATATAACATAATTCATATAAGTGACTTATGTATATAAGTGAATGCCTATAAAATGTGCTGATAACACCAAACTGCGTTGGATTACAAGCACTTTGGTGGACAGGATTAGAATTCAAAATTCAGACTCTGACAAAGGGGAGAACTGATCTGAGCTCAACAAGGTGAAATTTCACTAAAGACATGCAAAGTATTTCACTTAGGCTATGTACACACGATCAGATTAAATCGCAACATGGCAATCGCGCTATAAAAAACACGTGACCTTTATTGCGGGATAGCGCGTACACACGTCGCTCCTTGTAACGCAACAGAATTCTTTGCAATATCACAGTGTAGCGCAATGAATTCTGGGCACCTATCCCACAGTTCAATTTTCCCTCAATCTGCGCTTGGAATCATGGGATGAAGGAAAGGAACGCAAAGCGCCTTGGGTAAAATCTCAGTTTCCTGTGGTACACTGTGTTCCCCTTGCATCTTCCTTGTTGCCAATAGCAACTCGCGCCTATTTTCAACAGTGCAGTGATGCACTACTTGCGAGCAATCACAACAGCGACAGCATGGATCCTGCTCTGATCTCCACTGCCGCCTTCAGCATTCTAAATACATCTCGGCTGGTTGCTCAGTACGCAATGAGCTCCGAGTCAGACAAGGATGCTGAGGAGCAGAGGCTGATTGATGCCATGCAGAGCAACAGCACTGCGTTGCTCAGCTCCTTCACCGATCATCTGCACACGGTGTAACGCCGTTTCTGGTCGCGAGAGACGAGCACCGAGTGGTGGGATTGCATTGTTATGCAGCTGTGGGATGACGAGCAGTGGGTACAGAACTTTTGAATGCGGAAAGCAACCTTTCTGGAACTGTGTTCTGAGTTGGCCCCTGCCCTGCAACGTAAAGACACCAACATGAAGTCAGCCCTAACTGTGGAGAAGCGTGTTGCGATTGCTGTCTGGAAGCTGGCGACTCCTGACTGCTACCGGTCGGTTTGGAGTCGGGAGGTCCACCGTCGGATTAGCCCTATCACAAGTCTGCCGAGCCATCAATCGCGTTCTGCTATGGAGGACGGTGACGTTGGGCAATGTTCGTGAGATTGTGGACGGCTTTGCTGCCATGGGATTCCCTAACTGCGGGGGAGCCATAGACGGCACACACATCCCTATTTTGGCTCCAGACCATCTCGTGACCAAGTATATCAACAGGAAGGGCTACTTCTCCATGGTGCTGCAAGCACTCGTGGATCACAAGGGGCGTTTTACGGACATCAATGCTGGGTGGTCGGGAAAGGTGCATGATGCCCGCATTTTCAGGAACACTGGTCTGTACCGGAAGCTGCAAGGGGGTACCTTCTTCCCAGATCAAAAAATCACTGTGGGGGGTGTGGAGGTGCCTATAGTCATCCTCGGAGACCCAGCATACCCACTGATGCCATGGCTCATGAAGCCATACACCGGGATCGCAGCAAGGAGCGGTTCAATTACAGATTGAGCTGCTGCAGAATGACTGTGGAGTGTGCCTTCGGCCATTTAAAAGGGCGCTGGCGATGTTTGTATGGGATGCTGGACTTGGTGGAGGACAACATCCCTGCTGTGATTGTGTCCTGGTGTGTCCTTCAGAACATTTGTGAAAGTAGGGGAGAAGAGTTTTCCCCGGGATGGGCTATGGAGGCACAGCACCTCGAGGAAGCCTACGAACAGCCAGCCACTAGGAGTATTAGGGGGGCCCAAGGAGAAGCTGCTCGCATAACGGAGGCACTCAGGGACCATTTCAATGATGCCCTCCCCTAGTTAACTTCCAGGACGCATCAGGTGCACCTTATGAGATTTTCAATGTGTACAAATAAAGCCACTCTTCAAATTATTTGTCACTGTTTTTATTAAAACCTAAAGGGGGGTGTTACAGGTGGGTGTAGCTGTGGGTCTCTAAAAAGTAGCTCTGGGGGGGACTGGATGTTGCAGTGTACAAGGGGGGTGGGTGGCCTTCAAAGAAATTCTTTGAAGGACTACGGGGTGTGGGAGGCAGACACGGCTGAACTGTATGGAGTGGAGCCCGTACATTAATCGCCTGGGTCTGCAAAGCAATCATGCTCTTGAGCAGTTCTGTTTGCTCCTTCATCATGCTTATCAGTTCGTCCCTGTGTTTCTGCCTCCTCTGTTGGGATTACTCTCTCCAGGCTCGATTCTCCCTCGCGGATTCCTGTGCTGTTTTCAGTAGGTCCTGAAACATATCCTCCCTGTTTCTTCGAGCACGCCGCCAAATGTTTCTCATGCGGTCAGCTGGGGTAGACACCGGCCTTGTGAAGGCCGAATCTAAAAAAAAAAAATAATAATAAAGCTGTTGTTAACACATAGCCTAGATAACCAATGTAACCTTCCAGTAGCACATTCCACTGGAAGGTGCAGGGCAGTCAACAACCTATGCTTCACTGAAGCGGACACGGTATGTCCTAATAGAAAGCTTACTGGGGGCTAACATTCTGCACAGGGTACACAGATGGAACCCGATATCTCTCAACTCAGAGTGCCCCTGCCAGCTAGAATACATATCCTACATGCCACCGGTTACAAGCCAGGACCGTATGCTGCTGCACTGTGTGCTGCCATGATTCCCAGGGCTGTGCTTTGCAGCTGGCGAGGCAGAGTATCCGTCTTTGGGAGCATAGACACAAACGCTCTCCCATATAACCTGAGTAGTACCTCTGGTACATCGAGGAAACCTTTACTGACCTAAATACAGATGATTTTTTTGACAATCACTGCTTGTGTTGATGCACTTCTAATGAATGCAGAGTAAAGAGCGTGCACAGCGGGGACCGAGACAGAAAGCACCCCGACCCCAGACAATGATATTTTAGCAGAAGCCATAGCTGCACGAAAGAGAAACTTACCTGAACCCCCCTCTGCCGCCTCAGAGGACACGCTGCAATTCATGTATTGGGTGGACATCTCAGCGAGGGTGCAGAAGAGCTCCTGGCTACACGCTGTTACGCTTTCATCCAGGTCATCCTCCATCTCCTTCTCCTCATCGATCACATCCTCATCCTGCTCGGGTCCGGCATTCACTGGATGGGGGGGCCGATGCATCCACGGGACTCTTTGCAGTGGTTGTGGGGTCCCCACTGAGGATGGCTTCTATCTCCTTATAGTACCTGCATGTATCAGGCGCTGATCCCAAACGGTGGTTTGCCTCCTTCGCTCGGTGATAGGTTATTCTTAGCTCCTTCACCTTTGATCTGCACTGCACACTATCTCTATCATAACCTCTCTCTGACATGGCCCGAGAAATTATGCCAAATGTATCATAATTTCGCCTGCTGCCGTGTAGCTGCGCCTGCACAGCGGACTCTCTCCACATGCTGATCAGGTCCAGCAACTCTGCCGTGCTCCAAAGGGGTGCGCGTCTTCCACGACGGGCCGCCATTGCTACTGATGATCGGAGCTGCACTCCACTCCACGAGGAAGAGAACAGGCAGTGAAACAGACGAGAAATTCAAAAATCCCGGGAATCTGATCAGGGCGGGGACTGTTTCGTCACGGCCACAGAGTGGGTGGGAGGAAGACCAGAGAGGATGACTTTGGAATGCTGGGACACTTCCGGAGGCCAATCATTGTGCGGTAAGCGTACACACGAGTGGAAAGGCGCAACAGCTTTTCCACGTTAACTGCTACCACCCTCGTCGAGGTGGTTTTTGTATTGCACTACAACAAGGCAGTTAACGCGCAACAGCCCTATTGCACGTGTGTACGCTGTTGTTGGTATTGCGCAGTAATGATTGTTAATGTGCGATAAAGTGATCGTGTGTACAAGGCCTTAGAAAGGAAAAATCAAATATGCAACTACAAAATGAGGAATAGCTGCTGAAGATGATGTGTGGGTTATAGGGGATCAGAAAGTGAATATGAGTCAACACTGTGATGGGGTGCAAAAAGGTTAATGTAGTTCTCACATATATTAACAGGAGTGGTGTTTGTAAGACATGGGAAGCAATTATTACAGTTTGTCTGATCTAGTGATTTCAGCTGGAGTATTTAAGAAAAGTGTGGAGAAATTAGAGAGAATCCAGAGGAGCACCAAAATAAATAAATAAATAAATAAGGGATACATTTAGAAAGTCTGACCTATTAGAAAAGAATAAAAAAAAAAATCTGGGTATGTTTAAACTTGAGAAAAGAAGACAAGAGAGGGGAGAGGGAGGACTGATAATATTTGTCAGATATGTTAAGGGCTCTTATAAAGAGGACAGGCTCAGTTCTCTACATCCACTGAAAACAGTACGAGCAGTAATGTACTTATTCCACAGCAAGGGAGCTTTAGATTAGCTATGAGGAAAAACTTTCTAACTATAAGGGCTGTTAAACTCTGAAACAGGCTTCCAAGGGAGATTATGAAATCCCTGTTATGGGTGTTTTTTGAGACCAGGTTGGAGAACTACCTGTCAGTGATGGTCTAGGTTTGCTGGGTCCTATTGCAGTGCACAGAGCCGGACTTGGGGACAGCTCAAAGTCCTTCTAGCATTACATTTCTGTGATTCTGTACCTGGTGAGGCTTAAATGCAACTTTCCAGAAGCTTTTGTAAGTAAAACAGGAATTCATGACTGCAGAAACACCAAAACATAAAAAGGACATCAGAATGGATGAAACAAATTAAATTAAATATCAGAATTACTTTCAATATTTTTGGTAGTATTTGCCTTATTCTACTGATTACCAATTGCTAGGCCCTTCTACTACTTCAGAGGCAAACCAGGGTGAGGCTTTCTTCCGGCCCTCCAGCTGGGCCTTGGTGGAGCCTAGCCGCTGCTCCCCTCACCCTTCTCCCATCATGTGGGCCCAGCGGCACTCTGGCAGGAGCTCAGCAGCTGCTCCTCCTTCCTGGCCCCACCTCTTTCCTCTGGCCCTCTCCTCACCATATGCAGCGGCGGCATCCTGGCCAGCCTGGAGATCAGCTGCCACAAGCTACCTCGCTCCTAATATGGGGGCCCTGGCAGGAACTTGGCTGCTGGTCCCTCATCCCCCCCCCCACTTCTTGCACCCCACCATGTGGGCCCCACCGTGAGCTGGTTGCAATGCGGTGACCTCTCTTTCCTCCCAGCTCCACCTTTCTCTGGCCTGCCTAGACCCCGGTGTAGTCCTCAGGCCCAAAATTTTGCCCACTCTGCACTACTTCATCTGGGGTGCAAGAGTATACTTTTGTGTTTATTATAGACATAAAACGAGGCATTCAGCTTTGGTGCATGAATCTTACATAAAGGTCCTGAACCTGCAAAGACTTAGTCCTATGCTTAAATTCATTTTGAGTCAGCCCACTGAAATGGAGCTCAGTGAAAATGTCACCAAAAAACTTGTATGTGGGTCAAGTAATGTTTATTGAAAAAATATTTGTGGAAAATATCATAACATCAGTTAGCATTACTGAACAGGGAAGTGCTAGAATGGTGTGAGGTGAAATACTAACTCATTGGTTTCTTCCCTGTGAAACTTGGTTCTCTTCAAGCCAGGATTCAGGTCATTTGTGGGGCATCCTGGAGCACCAGATTTTATTAGCCCTCGTGGTAGATAAGGAAGTTTCAGTTTTAATGGATGCAAAATCAAATATTTGATAAAAAGTGAAAAGTAAAGAGAAAAGAGCTGTGTGTGTACTAAAGTGCAGGAGGAGGGGAAAAGAAAGAGTTTGGAAAGCATAAAATACAGGTTGCTTAGTGGAACAGAATGCTGCAAAGCTCTCTATGTAAAATTTCAGTTCCAGGAGTTTCTGCCCAGTCCTTTTATTACCATTTCAAGTAACTAAGTACACATGGCATGTTTGCAAGTAAAGCAGTCAATGAAGTTAGTTACACCTCTGCATTTATTACCTTACTCCTGCGTATTATTAACTTTTACATTCCCCATAAAATATAATTTATCACTTAAATAATTTGCTTTGTGTCTGGGTTCACTGTGCTCCAGTGCTTTCCTGCTCATTAAATGAGATATTTTTACTTAATGAGCCAAGGAAGTTCTTTGCATTTAACATTAGAATTGATTTCAAACACTCAATTTTTCTAACATTTTTTGTGAGTAATTTAAGAATGTGGGCTTCTTCCCACAGTCTTACACTGAGGAGACAATATGCTATAATGAATAATGATCTGTGAATTCTATAGACTGTCCTGTCTCTGGGGGAGAGTAAGGAGGATGTGAAGAGTTTTAAAAAACATCTATCTGAATGTAGAGAGCTCTGATCGAATTTGAAAGTTTGGCTAATTCTTTGCTCTGATTGCTGCTATCATCATTATATAGGAAGGCCTAACAGAAATTTTTCTTTCAAAAGGACAGCGTGGTTCAATGGGAAATTGTGAAACTAGGGCCTAGTCTACCCTAGAAAATTAAGTTGGCTGAATTACATCACTCAGAGGTGTGTAAAATCTATACTGCAGAGGGGGTGTTGTTAAGGTGATCTAACCTCTGGTGTAGACAGCTAGGTAATGGAAGAATTCTTCTGTGGATGCAGCTACTGTCAACTAGGGAGGTGGGCTATCTATGCAGATGGAACACCTTCCCTCCTGTTGGTGTAGGCAGAGTCTATACTCCACACTGCAAAGGAGCCACTGTAGCACTGTTAAGTATAGACAAGAGCTGAGATACCAACAGACAAAATTATGCCTTTAGCTGTGTGCATTTGAAGTTCCTATTGACTTCAGTAACTGTCATGAACATTTTCAATGACTGTATGTGGCACAAAAATAATAGCCAAAAATAGGCACCTATGAAAACAAAATGGACGAGATCCTCAGCTTATCTAAAAAAGGAAAGCTCCATTGAAGGCAATGAAACTATGCCATTTTACACCTATTGAGACTCTGACCTACTGTCTTTTAGGTGCTAAGTCATAAGGTGTGATTAGATAAATTCTCTAATGTGAAGTGGCACATGAATTACTGGTCTAAAAAAAAATGAAAAAACTGAAAATACAAAGCCGCCCCAGAGCAAGTGACATAAAATTATGACTAAAGGAAACGACCTCAGCAAGAGAAGTCAGCCCTCCTTTTAGCCTTCCCTAATTCCACCTACAAACATGAGTTTTAGGGATATATGAATGTGTGAATATTGCAGGCATGGCTGGTATTACCAACTATTTCATTAAGTTTGTTTAATCCTGTTTGCATTTGTTTATAACCTTGCCAAACTTGGGCTAAAAGTTTCCATGCTGAGTGACTGTATCAGGTGGATTTTTTCTGGAAAATGTCAAACAGCTACTTTCACTTTTTCTGTGATTAAGGTGAGGAAAAAATATGCTTTGCCTATGTTAAAAAAATTCTGGTAACCTTTCCATTGACTAGCCATAGCATCTCATGCTTTGAAAGACAGACTTGAAATTCAGCAAAGGGATGAGCTTTGTTTCAGAAAAGTGTTTTTTGCCAAGCCTGTGAAAATCTGCCCAAATCAGGCTAGATTATAAAACCTGAAAAAAAATCAGAGTTTGTACATGGTCAGTAGAGACTAACATCAAAAATCTGCAAAGACTCCTGTGATGAATGTGGTAATATTTTTAGGATCCAAATGGCTATGTCTACACTTGTTAATTTAAGTCGACTTAGCATGTTCACACTCAAAAATTAAGTCTATTTAAAGGGGACCCTGCCAAATCAACCTAGAGCATCCACATTGGATGCCTAGGTCGACTAGTAGGGGCTAGGTGGACCTGGGACAGGTCCACGGTGGCAGGGGGGCACCCGTTGCCAAGTGCCAGAGGGCTCAGCCTTTGCCCCATTGTACCTTGGTACAATGGGGCAAAGGAGGACAGGGATCCTGTCAGGGCATAGGAGCAGGGTGGGCAGAGCTCTGTGCTGCCCTGTGGGGGGCACACCAGGCTGTGGCTGTGCCAGCCACCCTGGCATGGAGGGCAGTGGAGAAGCCCTGAAGCCCCTAAGTCGACTTAAAGTCAACTTAGGGCTGCTCTGCGTCCACACTGGCTAAGTCGACTTTAGAAAGTCGACTTAGCTTGAAAAGTCGACTTAAAACTAGGTTTAGTAAAGTTGACTTTAATTTTCCTTAAGTCGATTTAAGCAGCTGCTTAAGTCAACTTAAGGAAAATGTAGTGTGGATGCAGATTAAATTAAGTCAATTTAAGCAAGCTTAAATTAACTTAATTTGTAAGTGTAGACACACGCAGTGTGTGCCTCAGTTTACTCTGCTCACTATGTACTTCTATACACCTAGTTGAAAAAAGCATGAAGCATGACCAAGAGTGACAGATGCTGTCTGTGTTGAGACCAGATAATTTAACAAGTACTTGCTGGAATCAAGACGTATATACACCTCCAGTTAATATTTTGCCTTAGAAGCTATGAAGAGTTCTTGCACGTGGGACCACATGCTGTACAATAGCCTCAGCCAAAGCTCAGTGCAATTAATGTAAATCTCCAATGGGGTTGACTTTTTTTGAGTGTGCATACCGGTATATCAAATTCCTGGGAAATTCAGTGAATTTGTCTCATTTGTATAAGTTGAAAATGATGAAATACAGGGTATATATTCAGTTCGGACTCTACTATTGCCTCAGTATAAAACACAGGCTGATTTAAAAGTATATTTAAAATGTTTTTAGTAGGTAGTGTTTAGAAACATATGCCAACCTTCATTTGGATATTTGGTATGACATTCAGTAAAAAAAACCACACTGTAATTGTCAATAAACTTCAGCCAAGACAATTTAGCCTTGTGCAATCTAGTTCATGTATCTTCAAACTTTGACTTCTTGAAGCTATTCTCTTATCTTATGTAATGGTCAAACATCAACGATGCCTACATGGAGAGAATGATTTTGACTCACATCAGACTTTGAACTGTGTAAAAGGCACAGATTCACTCATATTTTATTCATTAAGTAATATTTGTCAATGTGCTTTGTTATTTTAAACTTTTACTGTAAAAGAGAGCATTATCACCTCCAGAAATTTGATTGCTAGAGTGATTGTCAATATTAGTGAGTCATTCTATGTCGTTCTAATTATGCTCAATTTTTTCCCCAAAACATATCTGTCATAGTGTCAACACTACTTCAATTAGTGTGGTCTAAAGTGCACTTATTTGGCAAATTTGTCCTTCAGAAAAGGTTTTTTGGCTGTAAGAAACAGATTGTTTCTTTCTGTCAATGCACGACACAGTGGAAAACTTAAATCAATAACACACTTCTATTCCTGCACAATTGATGCATGACATTCTTCTTCACACTGAGGTTTAATGTGTTGTAAATTAATTATCTGGAATGAAGATAGGGTCAATGGACCTTGGTATGACCAGGATGTAATGTTAAAATGTTCCATTTCCTCCCAACACTTCACATATCTTTAACGAAGTCTTTTGTATGTATGTGTCGGTTATACCATCTTCTGCAGTACGTTCCCTGAAGGATTGTTAATGCCCCTCTCAGGACTGACTGAGAGGAAAAACCTGCTTTCTCATAAAGTTGCCCAACATTTTTTTTCCTTCCAGCCTAAAGAGTACATATTTATTATGAATATGTATGTAATGTTCTCTATTTAAATTAAATTAAATACATTTGCCTTTACTTTAATTCAGCACTGAGTCACAGAGACTTTTCATGGGCAGAAATAGATTTTATTTCCTGCTGTATGAAAACAAGGTAGGCACTGGTTTGCCAAATCTACAGAGACAGAAATTTTGCTTTACTGTGTCTGTGCAGTAAAATAAATAGATTAACTGAGTTGTACTGTTATGCATGGAAAATTAGAGAAAGAATAAGAGAGGAGTGGATTCTCAACGATAAGCACTGTTATTAAAAAGCAGGAACTAAGTTTTAAAGTCGTCAATTTCATTTAAAAAAACAAACTGGAGGAAGACTGCTTTTTTAAAAACAACTAGAATGGCTTGGCTATTCATTGCTATAGAAACAAGGTAGTGAGCACAAGTACAACTCAATGTTATTTTGTCTAAGATAAGAAATAAAAAGCTAGCAAAAATATTTAAATATAGATTTTTTGCTGTGGGATGAATAGAAAGGGTAGAAAAAGTCTGTGAAGTACACATTCATTATTTAAATAATTACTGATACAATGGCTTTTCAACAGTCGGTTACTTTGGCAAACCAGATGACACTAAAATATTTAGGTAACAAATGCTTATAATCTCACTGAAACAAAAGATGCTACTGCAAGGACTTAAAACACATGGTATACTGATGGGAGTCTATCTAATGTACAGGGATATGTCAATGTCCCTTTCATAAACTTTTTGCTGAAGCGCTTTTCCTACTGTATGTTGAATGATGTTGTCATGTTAAGGGGTAGGGAGAATTAACTACTTTACTTCCCTTGACAGAAAGGCCACTGCTGCTTGTAAATCTGCTTTACTCCCAGTGCAGTTGTAAGTGTCAAAGTCTGTCAGCTCTGTGGGACATTAAAATTATACATCTGTGCTAGGAACAAGTATACTTAGTTCCCAGTTGGTAGACCCCAGGAAAATGTCTCTGATCTCCATGTAAAATTTCTGTAAAAAGGTTTTCGTGTAGGTTTTCTTCTGATAGAGTCTGTTGGATTTTCAGCTTACTTTGCCTTGATTGCAGAAATAAACAACACTCAAGTTTAACTGCATCCCATATGGTGGGCCTTCCCTGGCAGCTTGTCACAGCACTGTTTATGCTATCTATGTATTATAGCTGCACATGAAGTGACCCTCTCTGCTTTATTTTCCTATGGGTTATGGCAATAATTAAGGGCCTGCCTGTATTTCCATTATAAACCCCTGTCTAGAGCAATCATTCTGAACAAATTATTTTTTCAAACCACTTGAAAAATGTTTGACTTACATGGATGCAACCCCCTCCCTCCAGCTAAACAGAGAAATCCTCTCAAATCAGAAGTTCTTTTTCAGAACTCCTTATTTAAACGTGAGTAAATACGCACAGGCACCATCTCATTCACTGGTTTCCTCCTCCTCGGGATCAGTGTGGCTTACGGGTGACCTACAACAGATGAAATGAGAGGGGAGACAGCTGGAGGGCTATTGGGGGAAGTCTCATGTTGAGTCTGATTGATTACAACACAGAGCTTTTGAAGTCTTCTGCTCTGGCTGCACAGAAGGTGGAGATGAAGTCTTTTGCATCGCCAGTCTTGACTTATTACAAGGTGGTTGACTTATTGCAGGTGGTCAATTACCTGGTTATTCTAGGCTTCACCTAAGATACAGGGTCTAGATTTTCACACTGTGAAGTATTTTTATGTCACTTTGTAACTAATTTTTTCTTGAGCTGAACTGAGTGGTCTGCTGTTGTGGAGACAGAAGAGGAACTTGAGAGAGCAAATGTCAAGGGGAAAATCCTAAATTCTTTTTCTGCCTAAGTACGGCTCACTGAGCTTAGAAGGCTCTTCAAGTAAAAAACCTGTGAGTTCAGGCCTTGTCTGGTGATAGCCATTTTGAGGGGTACTTGGCGCACTGTAGGATGAGACTGTTGTCTCACTACTTAGTGTGAGTCTGAACTGAGGTGCCAGCTATCCTTAAAGGTGACTTGCAGAGGGGAGAAGAAAAAGATTTAAAGAAAGTCTGTAACCTAGAAATATCAAGAATGCCAAGCCTTTTCTTCTCTGTTTTGCTGGAAGTTGACTTGGCAGGACCCATGGATGTGGATTGGAAGCTCTCTTCTTCTTTAGCTGAAGGATAATCGTGTGGAATCCTTAACAAAAGAGGTTTTGTTTCTGTTTGTGACACACTCGAGTTCTAGAATTAAATAGGTATTTGAAAAAAAAAATCAAGCAAAAATTAGACAGTTTTAATGAGCCTGAAAAAATCATTTCTTGTTAGTCAGGTTTCATTTCAGTGTAGGCGCAGGTATCTTTTACAAAGACATAAAATATGTCTTGATGATTATAAGTATTTTTTCTTAAAAACTCCACACAGAATTTTCAGATCAAAATTTTACATTTTTCTTCCTTATCATATGTATTTCTATTGTTTGTTATTAATAAACACCTACCCATAGGTATTTGCACTTACATAATTAGAAAGCTGAATAGCTACCTGTCATATCAGTGCTTGTGTTTACTGACGGTTCACAATGTTGGACAGAGGACAAGTCTGAGAAATGTAAACAAACATCTTCCTTATCAGGCCATTTACCATTGAAAAACAGAAAATTCTGTATGGCTTTCATCAAGCATTTCTATATTTTCTAATTTATGTTTCTGCTGGACACAAAGAGAACAGATTAAGGTATCATTATAAGATGATTTACCTTTTCCATACATAAATATGGGAAAATGAGATTGTTCCCCTATTATGCACTTGTGATGGGTACTTGTTCTCTTGTGTTTAATTTAATAATCACTCTTCTAAAATTCTCTTGCCTGAGTAATGTTCTAGGAATGGATCTATGCCACTTTATATCGGCTGAAGAAATGGCTCTTAAAGTTGGGCTTAAGCCACATACATTAATTAAGGGGGAAGTGAGGTTGAGGAGAAAGAATGAAATTGATTAAAAACTGATTATATAAAAACAGAATGATATAAATCTGTGACAATTCTCCACTAGGAAGTAAATTTGATACTGATATTTTAAATTCTCAAAACATAGTATAACAAACTTTTAAATAGAAATGATCAGGCATGTTGAGTTACTTTACCTCTACATTTTTAATTGAAAAACAGTTACGATCAGCTAAAGGATCATTAAGTGCTAAATGTTTGAAGCATTTGCAACCATCACTAAAACACCATTGATCCTGCTCCTTAGGTGCTAGTGCTAATGGAAATTTCAGTCTTCATGGCGGTTAACCTGTTGGGATGTGCTAGGGTTCCTCCTCTGGGCAACAAAAATGACTGTAAAAGTGTTCTATATTACCAAGATGTCGATTGGAATATTGCTCATATCTACTTTTGGAACCATTCTTCTTACCACTTCAAATGATCTTTTACTCTCTCTCTCTCTCTCTCTCTCTCTCTCACACACACACACACACACACACACACACACACACACACACACACAC
>ML685795.1:10698387-10713815 GCA_007922175.1 Pelusios castaneus
ACACACACACACACACACACACACACACACACACACACACACACACAGAGTAAGCCCTGTATGTAGCACTACATGTACAGCACCTTTCATTATGGAATATCCATAATTTTTAATGAAAAATTCTGTGACAGGTGAATTCCTCTATATAATATGGACCAAAACCACCCATGCCACATTAACATTACTATCCTCTAACCCTTTTCCTGCAATCATGGATTATATCACCACTACCATTTAGGGTAAGTCTATACTGATAGCGGCAAAACTGCCGCTATCAACACGATCTTCCGGGTTTGATTGAGCCGTCTGTGTAGACGCACTCAATCGACTATGGAACTGGAGCTGTAACACCAGCTCCGTAACCGTAGTAACACTATGCTGACTGGACGCCATTTCCAGTCCACTTAGTGTAACGTGTAGGGAGCAGTTAAGAAGTCGGCAGGAGATAAGCAAGGTATTTTACGTATTTTGTGTATCTCCCATCGACTGCCGCCCAAAACTGCGGCAATTGTAGACTAGGGCCAAATAACATGCGAATAAGAACAACGTTCCATGTGCTTGCAAACTGAAATAAAATTGTAGTGCAGCAGAAAGCCAAGATCAAAATAATGGCTAACACTTGACAGCATTCTGGTACTTTGTCCATTGGCAGACTATTTTTAAATAATGGTGGCAAACTAACATTAATGGCACTTCACAATGCAGTGTGCTAAAAATGAAACTGTATGCTTGGTAACTCTCAATGTACTGTGCAGAAAAGAAAATGTAGTACATTGCCTTCTAGTGCTTTCAGTCATCGCTGCAAGTAATGTCAATTATGTCACTATTGCTTTCAAAGGTGGAACCTGCATGACTTAAAAAAAAATTACAAGCAAAGAATAAATAAATTCGATGTGAGGGAAGAACTAGGGCTATAATAAGAGTTTGTTTTGCTCTGTCACAAGGTTTGAAGGAGCTGCCCTCTTCAGCACAACAGGAGCCAACTTTCCTACTGTATTCTCTGAAGTGCCTCACTGCAGAGTAGTAATATTATATCTTAACAAGCATAACACTGTGAACTGATGCACATTTTTAAGCCAGACACATGGGAGGGGAACATATCAGAGCAGAGCAGTGTTATTTTTAAAAGAGCATGTGTTTGTCTTATAAGTGTGTCAGAAGAAAAGGAACAGCTCTTGGGTTTCCTATCACCATGTCTAATGTAGAATATGAGATCCAACTGTCTCTCCCTTTGACTCTCAATGATCTTTGATATTACAAATGAAAAGAGGACTGCCCAGATTACACTTACAACACATTCCTGCCTTGATATTTATGTACAGTTGTGTCCATAGTAAGCGCTCCTTATGGTCAAAATTTTGAAAAAAAGCAGACTCAAGAATCGAGCCAGTTCTTGTTAGACAAAGATTAACAAGCCTATAAACAGAACCCGTGTGCTCCTCCAGCACTGACGCAAAGAAACAGTACAGCTGATCTGAGGAAAACATATTTCCTTTCACTGTAAATTAGAAAATGAAGTTTCCAATATTGAATTAATAGCTGCCATGTAAACCATATGGCAACTCAAGCTATTTCTCATTCACAGCACTGAAACTAACCAATATTTTAGTAAAAAATGCAACTCCAAAGGGCATTTTGAACCTCAATTAAAATAAGTAATGGATTTTTTAATAAGTCCTGGGTCAAGATGTATCATAAAACTATTTTCCACAGCGCACAGAAATATATATCCTCTCCTGTAATATTACCAGGTCTAGTCTTATGTCCCACAGCCAGCTGAGACTGCTTGTCTATTATAGGCTGTCCTATCATTCCTAACAAATGAACAAATAACTAGCTGGCCTATGAAACATTTTAAATAGAACTATCTCCTGGAAAAAACAGTTACCGACAGAGGCAGGTTCGATCCAGACCAAGAGAACTTGCTTTGAGAAAGAGGAGATCAATACAGGTTTTCTTTCTTTTTCCTTTTCTTTTTCTTTTTTTTTTTTTTTGAGTAAGAGAAAGCTAAGTATTATGACAAATAAAGTAAAGCAGAAAACAAGTGATCTATGAACTGAAGTGCATTCTTCTTATTAAATCTTATTGCACTTTTAAAGCAGTAGCAGGAGCTGTTGCTATGAGCTTTGTGATATAAAGGGCTTTCAGAAAAGCATTTAAAACTGTATCTTAGCTGGAAAAGCACTTTGTCTGCAAATTCTGAAAGATCTGAAAGTAGCTTGTCTACGTATTTGAAAAAAGAACCAATATATGCCATGTCACAGTAATTTAGTCTCTCTCTTTTTCTTGTGAAGCTTCCGATCAAAATATAGCACTGAGCACAAATGTCTTTAAATGGAATTAATCTGAGTGCTTCTCTGTAGCTTACAACCATTCTATGAACTGTATCCTATTAACTCCCCCAATTCTGCTTTCCTTAAAGTTCTCTCTTTTGCAGCACCCCCTGGCATTTACACGTGAATTGCATTCTTTCTAATACAGGCTGGAGGCCTTTGGGTTTCAGTCTCAGGGCTTGTCTTCACTGATGGCGGAGGTTAGATCAATCTCCCTGATTGACTGATTGGGTCTGTGAAGACTCGCTCTACCAATCAGGAAGTTGATCCAGTAAGACCGCCCCGGGAAAGAGCGTAGTGCTGAGTTGCAGCGTACTGAAGACACCGTGGTAAGTAGGCGGTAGGCAATCAGAAGGAGATACACAACATATTTTAAGTACTTTGCATATCTCCCTTCGATTGCTGCCAAAATTATGGTGTAAACCAGGGCCCACTCATTGAAGAAACCAACCCAGAGATTAGTGCACTCAAGGCAGATCAAAATGACCATTGCTTTCAATTAATCTATTTAAATAGCTTTATTTAATCTATTTTTGCTCACCAATAAAAAGGCCAATCGTAGGGAAAGAATAGTCACAGAGTAAATTATCCTTGTAATGGAGAATGATAAAACAAAATTCTATAGGACTGAGAAACTAATGTTAGCTATAATAGCATTAGAGCTACAAAGTTCTGCATAGCCTTTGGCTAAGTCCAGGAATTCAGTCTACAATAGAATCAATCTATTACAATTCAGAAGCATTAAATTCATCTTTAAAATGTTGTTCTTCCCTTCCCACACCTTCAATATAAGCAGCACCTCAGTAAGATGAAAGGCATTTGTTACTGAGGGCAGCCTTAAGGAAAGCAGAAATAGCAAATCTGGAAAACATATTCATATTTTTTCTGGAAATGGATAGTATTCATAAAACATGTAGTGAGTTCAAGGTCAACTTGTTCTCCCTCTGTATACTATTCATAACAAACAGTTGACAACTCAGTGACAGTCAATAGAGGAGATGAACTGAATATATAGGGTCATTCAGTTTAAATAAAAGTCAAATCTCCTTCATGAAATGAGGACAGCAACAATAAAAAACTTTTCTGCTTCTGAAATTTCAATTAAAATCCAGTAAATACGTCTTTATAAAATATGAGTTAAGATAAATAGTAACGTAAAGAGGACAGCATATTTCCTTGAGTGGGGAGGCATACAAATTGTATGTGTAAGTGGTAGGAGATTATATTTCCCATTAAAGCTAGGTACCTAAAAATGTCTAAAACCCAAATGTTTTCTTCCCTTTCAGTAGAAATATTATAATCTTTGGGCCGCTGCAAATAGCTCTCATGAAACCCCTACAAATTGGCATGACATGGTTTTATTCATATTTAAGGGCCTGATCCTGTGAGGGGCTGAACACTCAACTTTCACTGCAGACACTCCAGGTTCTAAACCTTTAGGAATCACAAATTCTGTTGCTAAAACTTAAGAAAACATCTACTAGACATACTAACAGCAACAGCATAACTATTCAGTATTAGAATGAAGGGTCCAAATAAATACAACTCTATATCAATTCTGAATGAGTGGGAAGTCAAATGTAACCAAAGAGTTGGTTACATTTGACTTCCCACTCATTCAGAATTGATATAGTTTATGTACTCAAGTACAACAGGTAAGATTTTTTATGGCCTATAAAACATGGTGGCATGGTGATCTTTTCTTAATTGAGTATAAACAGATGGATTCTATTAAACTTTTTATTAGTAGTCAATATTAGCTATTACTACACAATTGATATCCTTTCTTATGTACAATATTTGAGTATGTGTGTGTCTATATCAATCAGGAAATCTCCTGTTTTGTTTTTTAATATGTACCAGATAAGGGCTATGCTGAATACCAATAAAATAACAATAAGAAGTTGGCATTTAAAAATAGAAATTCTTAGTTTGACTGAGCTGGACATCATGTGTGGCTGCATTCCATCCTCAATGCAATGTAGCACTTGATCTGATTTCCACAGTGGCTGGGGCCTGTATGTGTTCTGCTTCTTGCCTCTGGTGGCGTGCCTTCTCATATAACTATGAAGGCTTTTAGCCCAAAGTAGCAGGAAGATACTAGGCCAGTTATTGTTAAGATGCTATCACAGGTTTTCATCCAACTGAATAGCTAGCATTTATTAATATAATAGCTTATACCAAAATCCCAGATCCCTATATCTCTGAACATTTGGAAATCTTGATGGCAGATGCAAATTCTGAGATCTTTGCTTTTAATTCCAGTTCTCTCTGAAATTGCTGTTATGCTGAATATCCATCTATAGCAAAATCAGTCTAGTTTATTATATAACACGGAGAATGTGTAGTATACACCAATCTTACCCATCTGGTATTAAAAAAATCTCCTAACTAGAATACATCACTTTAATTTGCCTTCAGTACAGACAAACATATACAAAAGATTGTGCCCTCACTCCATTGCTTGTAATGTACACAGCTATTTCTGATGTATGAAAATAAAAGTGCATCAGATTTCATTCTGATGTCTTCCCCTTCTCACTGTTTCACCAAGATATAAAATAAAAAACAACAGACAATTATTTTGTGAGTGGTTATATGTATTAAAGATCAAACATAAAATGAGAGAGTATCAGATTCACAATGTGCTTTGTTCCTTTTTAGAAATCTCTACTCCGTTTTGTTTTTAAAGCTGCCGCAAGTTTTCAACAGGATTCTTACATTAAGAGCTTCATTTCTTTCATCGCCATTGAATGGCTATAAAAGACGGCAGCATCAAATTTTTCTATAGAGATTCTGCCTGACTTCTGTTCAAGGATTTGGCTAGAAGTTCTTGCTAGAGATATAGGAATGATCCTGCCATCTTTTTGGGGGTGGAGGGTGGGATTAAATATTAAATATTAATTAAATATTAAAGATTTATATAATTCCAATCCTCCCCCCCTTTTTTAAAAAGCCTTTCAAATCTGTTCCTACTAGATGTGCAAAATACTTCAGAAATGGTTTTCTGTACATAAGAAGATAGTTCTAGTACATGTCGGTAGCCCAGAAAGATAACTGAGATGCATGGCTGGATTGCTGCCTATTTCGAAACATCTGCTATTTCATTTTTGTGATCCACAGTGATGCACACTACCAGCAGGAGGAACAGTTTTGATACAGAGTGAAATAATTTTTTGTTAGAAATTATGATACCTAGGGTGTGTCTACACTTACAAATTAAGTCGATTTAAGTTTGCTTAAATCGACTTAATTTAATCTGCGTCTACACTACATTTTCCATAAATCGACTTAAGCAGCAGCTTAAGTTGATTTAAGGAAAATTAAAGTCAACTTTATAAAACCTAGTATAAAGTCAACTTTACTAGCTAAATCGCCTTTTTAAGTCGACTTAGCCAGTGTAGATGCAGATTAGCCCTAAATCGACTTTAAGTTGATTTAAGGGGCTCCAGAGCTCCCCCACTGCCCTCCCTGCCAGGGTGGCTGGCACAGGCAGAGCCTGATATGTCCCCCCACAGGGCAGGACAGAGCCCTGCCCACCCTGCTCCTATGCCCTGCTAGTGTCCCCGTCCTGCTCAGCCCCCATTGTACCCAGGTACAATGGGGCAAATGCTGAGCCCCCTGGCACTTGGCAAGGGGTGCTCTCCCTGCCACCATGGACCAGTCCCAGGTCCACCTAGCCCCTAGAAGTCGACTTAGGCATCCAGTGTGGATGCTCTAAGTCGATTTGGCAGGGTCCCCTTTAAGTTGACTTAATTTTTGAGTGTAGACATGCTAAGTCAACTTAACAAAGTTGACAAAGTCGACTTATTTGGCCAAGTGTAGACATAGCCCTAGTGACTGCTGCCGTTTCAGTTCCTTACAGTTGTTTTCTCTCTCACAAGTTAGGACAGTATAAAAATAAAAATGCCAGCAACATATGTAGTTCGAGTAAGCATGGCATGGAAGCTACAAAATTTAGGCAAGAGGCTTAGGGCCAGGGAGCATCCACAGTTTTATTAAATGCTCTAAGAAAGGAGGCACACCAACGACTGAAACGTTAGCAAATAACTAAGAGCCAGATTATTGCTTATGGAGAAATACCCATGAAAGAGACTGAAAACTCATTAAGGATCTCCTTTTTAAACAAATGTCAATGGTGAATAGAACATTCCTTCTGCAAATTGCAAAATGCTTTGGGTTGAAAGGTACTACAGAATCTAAATTTTTAGTATTGTTTTGTGTATTGGGTGGGACGAATGATTCTTTCATATCACTGGTGATATGCAAGTAAAGCTTTAGACAGATTCTGAGCGGATAAATGCTCCCTTGAAGTGAATAGAGTTAAATTCATGGAAGTGATTTCAGAATCAAACCCCTGGTCTTCTCTCCACTCACTAGTGAATTGTACTGGCTAATTTAAATTGGAAGTAGGAGAGGATGTGGAAACATGGCAGAATTAAGTCAGCATATATATGGAGAGCTATTAGGCCCCTCTAAAGCGGTGCCTGAGATCCGAGAGGACTGCTGTTGGAAGTTTTTACTTATTATGTGCTGTGCAGGTTCCTGGGGTGCTGCTGATATGGCATTTGCTAATCAGCTTCTCAGGTCCCTTCCACTCCCCAGAGAGATTCCTGGTGAACCCAAGAAGGAAGCTGAGTAGTAGATACTGCCTCCTCAGCCTGCCTGGGAATTTTCATGGTGCATAATAAATAAGCTCAGATCAGGGGAGGGGTGGAGAGCTTGAGTAGCAGGGGCCTCAGGGGAAGGGTGTATGTGGAGGGGAGGAGGATGCATATTTGTCCTCCCATCTGTTTGGGCTGTTTTCAATTGCTGGGTGACTTGGTGATTGCCTCCTTTGCTCTTCCTTTTCAGCAGGCCTGTCCTGGGCTTTGGATCAGGCCCAGAATATGCATAGTACCTCTCTGGAGTGCCTTGTGGAACCTTGGTTTTATTTAGTTTCCCTTATGTTCCTGAAAAAAACAGTATAGATAGCTAGGCAAGTAATCAGAGGATTCAACTGCTTTCCTTTAAAGGAGTTGAACTGCAAAGGCATCTGTTTGCTAGTCTCTATTTCCTTATGTATCCTCTCTAACCTCTTGACAAACTAACACTAATCAGTGGGGAACAAGAGGATGTGTGGGAATGTTGCTATGTTACTATTTTATACATGAAGAGCAAAACAGAAACATCCAATGTAGATCATTTTCATTTTAGATAAAGACAATAATAAAGAAAGAAGGAACATAAAATTTCCATGAGAGAGAAAGCAGAGTGTGCCTTGTTTTCTAAATAGTCTCCAACTGAGTCTATCTAGCTATTTGACTGATCCTACTCAAGACAAGTTCCAAAGGGGTAGTCATGTTAATCTAGTTCAGCAAAACAAACAAGGAGTCCTGTGGTACTTTTAAATGTCCTTCTTTGTTTTGTCCTACTCAACACAGTATCTAAACATCTTGCAGTCCTGCCACTTAACATGTAGGAAAGCAAGATTTTTAAATTTAAATATCCAGTAGACAAAGAAAAGAATTATAGCTTAATATACCAAAAAAAAAAAAAAAAAAAATAATTTTTTTTTTTCCCCCCACACTGATGTCAGTTGGATACCACTGGCACCCACGGTGTTTGTTCGGAAAGATTAATACGGAGGAGGACTTTTTGACTTTGAAGCTTCACTGGAGAAGTCAATTGATGTAGCATTTCTGAGTCGCTATGATCAAAAGGACAGCAATTAAACTGTGCCACGAATAGAGCTGAAAAGTAACAAATATTTAATTATAACAACAAAATCTGGCTTTTACATTTCATCCCAATATTGTCTATTAATAACAGTCCTTTCAAATATGAAATATTTTGCAAATGGAACATAACTTTTCGAAGGACAAATGACATGCACAGATACATTTTAAAGGGGAAGATCAATCTTGTTGGTTAGTCGGTTAGAATAATCAAGGAAACCCAAAAGGATGAGGATGAACCAATACAAGGTTTCATAAATTATAAAGATATGAAAAGAAGCTAATTAGTGTTCTCAAAGAGTTAGGGCTCCTGACTTGTAATGCATATAATTTATCCTTGGGGGTATCTCTCAGAGTCTTAACACTTCTGGTGAGACCTTTGAACCAACTTCCAAAAAGATAAAAATGTTTGTCAAAAGAAATCAAATCCCTTTAACTGCAAAACATGCCCACTTATATGAGGAGTATGAAACAAGTTCAGTGTGTGATACAGTAGTAAGCAATGCCAAGACAGAACATTCTAAAACATGGAGCTAGCAATAAATAAATAAATAAATAAAAATCCCTAAATCTCATTTAGGATATATAAAAAATCAATACTTAGAAAAATCTATGATTTTACCCTGCGGTGAAATGCTAAGGTGATGGGAAAAGCTTTATTGTGAGATAAGCTATGCAAAATTCTCCCGTTTCATAAATTATATGTCACGATCCTTTTTCTTTATGTTGTTTTGTGCTGACTTATATTATTCACAGACAGTTTATGACTTCACCTCCTAAACAAGTTGATGTCACATTCTTCAGCTAACCATAAGGACAGAGGTTACTATTTGTATTAGTGCTTTTAATGGGTATTTCAGGTGTTAGATTGCCAAAAATTCATCTGGCTGCACTTGCAGTTTACCAACCCTTAAACTTTCAAGTCCGTCTTCCCCCCAAATCCTGAGATTGTCTTAAAAATCAAGAGATTTAAAAAGTATCTATATCTGAGGTTCTTCCTGTCTTCTGGATCTTGAGCCTTTAGAGTTCACACTTTCCTGCTCAACTAAGAAAGCTAGAAACAGTGGAGTCCACAGCCACACACATATTATGCGTGGAGCATACCACTGGTAGGACTGGATTATGGCAAAGTCAATATTGGCACATGCCTAGGACCCAATTCTTTATGGTGGGGAGCAACCTGTGCTGTGGATGATCTGTTACAGATACTGGTTCAGGGGTTCCTGGGAACCCACAGGGGCTCAGCCTGACCTTTTCCCACTTGCAGCAGTCTACATCCTCTCTATTTTGCCTACTGGTCTTGATCAATGATAGCCTTAAGATTTGCTACAAATATGGAAGCTGAAGTGTGTGTCTGCATGGGGAAGCCAGCCAGAAGAGGTGTGGCAGGGAATCCTGTGCGTGCTAAGTAAAGAAGTACCTGTGCAGATGCATGCTAAATGAAAGTGGGAGTGGATCAACTGTGTGTACCATACAAAGCACTTTTGGGGGAGACGCTAGCTAGAAACTTACTTTTTTAGAAAGGGATGCGGACACTGTCATGTAATCACATGACTCCCAGAGCTGGGGATTTAAGAATAAAAGCAAATATTGTGACCTGCATGATAGGACTGGGAGAGCTGGCAATAGCTGTCTTGTGACCTTAACCAGATGTTAACCATGACTTCTGAAGAGCAGTAATAAAATAAAATAATAATAATAAAAAATAACCATTCCCTCTGCCTCTGCAAAGGGGAACTCCTGAAAATTTCAAGGGCTGGGAAATCTTCCCCAATGTGTGTAAGAGAGACAGAGAGGTCATGTGGTTAAACAGGGATATTAGGTTACAAGACTGGCTCTGAATCTGCACTGATTGCTGTGGGATCTTACCCAAGTCATCCAAATGGCTTAAGCCTGACCTGATACTGGTGTAAATCAGGAGTAATGCTATGGAAATGGCAGCAATAATTGTGAAGAAGTCACGCCTATGCTGTGACCACCTTGGACCAACATAACTGGGGAGAAAGTGATAACAAATCAGCCTTGAGACTCTCCCCTCCCCATTAGGGAATAGCTATTGGCAAAGTAGTCTCCTTCAACAGGATCAGAACCAGCACAGGCAGCTCAACGCCCAGCACCCTCACACCGCCCAACTGAAATGCAAGGGGTGTCTCAGGGCAATGCTAAACTCCAGCTGCTGGAATAGTCCACACGGGTTCTGCATCTAGGGAGCAAACTAGGGCATCTTCCTAGGCTGATCTCACTTGCATCAGGGACCAAACCTGTCCCCAGAGGCCTGCGATAGGCATGGCACAGTGCATCTTCCAACAGTCTAAGCATGTGCACAGGGATGAGTCATAACTTCTTTATCTCAGCTTATCCATCTGTAAAAGAAGCAAAATGTCTTCCTCACAGAGGGCTTGTGAGCCTTCATGAAATTGGGTCATATTTTTAAAACCAGATGTGAGCAAGGACTACTACATGGTTTTTTGGGCCAACTGTTAATAACTGAATTTCTAGAGCTCAACTTTGTCTCCACCTCTCAGTAACATACAGGATGGGATAGAAGGAACTGATTTACAGCTTCATGCAAACAACTAGAATGTCTCTTGCCAACTTAAATATTCTGCTTGCAAGTAAAAATCTAGCATTTGTGAAATTCCATTTACCATTCCAATCAAGGCTCAGGATTTAATGTAGGAAGCAAGTGTGTATAACCTGTGTTACATATAATGTTTTTGCTCTCAGATCATCACTCTAGTGTTCTCTATTAATAAGAGAATGTGTAATCCATGAGAAATGCACCTGCTATATACCTGTGTGGGACACTTATGTGTAACCTCCTGTTTCCTGTCTCCAGTGGAATCAGCAAGGGCTAAACATTTTTTTGTGGAAAACTACCCAAAACTCATTAGTTAAAAATTTGAATGAGTTAGTATCTCAACTCACCTAGAGACAGAGCAGCTCTTTCCACCCACATATATGCTGAAGAGAAAAAGATCCATGAAGATCTCCTTGCAGATTTATCCCAGGATTATTCTTTCAAGAGGAGGACAAGATTTGCTCCCATGGAATAAAAGTCAGTTCTGTGCCACTAACCTGCAGATCACTTGGGCAGAGGCAGATATCAGGCATCTTCCTCAGTTACAGGGCTATGTGTGCAGAATCCCTGTAACTCTACACTAGGTCCAGGGCCCTCTCCCGTTTCCCTCTCCTCAGCTCTTTGGCAGCATAGTTCCCTGGAGTGAGGGCTTTTCCTGTTAGTGACTAAGCCCAGGAATTCTTGAAATGAGAGTTTCTCCAGCATGGAGCAGAAGCTAAAGTGCAGTAGGATATCGAAGTGGAATTTTCTCCCATGAAAGTTCATGTGATAAATAAATTAGTTAATCTTTAAAAGTGCCACCAGATTCCTTGTTTGTTTTGCTGAACTGGATTAACAAGGCTATCCCTTCGGAACATACACATATTGTATCTACTGCTAAGATAAGAGAGACTCCTTGCTAAAAACAATTTTTTGTTTTTTAAAATATATAAAGGCCAAGCACTCCTGAAACACTATTTTCACGGCTTTTTCTCAGAGGCAAAATAGAGAATATTTTGCCTATAAATGAATTTGCAAAACCTGTAATAAAGGACCTACCATTTTTATTAGAGATGGGCAATTCCAAGCCGTGAAATTTACTCTTGTGTTATATCCCTACCTAATGTTAAATGAAAGGCTTTCCAAATTAAATCACTTCAGTGCTTAAGTAGAGGTAAAGAGTGATATTGTGGCTAGATTTTGAGCCTGGGGCTAGGAAAATCAGGATTAAATTCCCTATTCTGCCACAGACCTCCTATGTGACCTTGATCAAGGCATTTAATTTTCAGTGTCCCATTTCTGAAATGGGATAACAGCATTTCTTTGCTTCACAGAGCCATTATGAGGATAAATAGCCTAAAGATCGTCATATGTCAGATTCTATATGGAGGTCTTAGGCTACATAAGGCAGATTACATGCCTATATTTGGTATTGACTACATATGACCCAATTCTTGGTAACTAGCTGCCTGATTGAGTTCCATATCCACTCAATAGGCCAAATTCTGCCTTGATTTATATATGTGCAAATATGCTCACATGAGAAAAGCAAAGCAGGGTTAGGCTTTATATAGACTGTAACTGTTTTACAAATAAAGAAAAGGCCATTCCGTCTTACACTTTTAACAAGTCACCTATCTGTATTACTAACTACATGTCTTATGCTACTTCTGTCATAGAATCACAGACCTGAAGGCTATGTATACACTTACAAAGCTAAGTCGACTCTATTAAGTCAACTTAAAGTCAACCTTGTTAAGTTGACTTTGAGAGTCTACACTAGACTCTTAAGTTGACTGGCTAGGTTGATGGAGAGGAGCCATGGCTCTCTGGGCTAGGGAAGTCGAGGGTCCTGGGGACAAGGGGAGCATGGCTCACCAGGACAAGGCGAGCTGTGGCTTGCTGACAAGGTGGGAGCTGGGGCTCCCCGGCAAAATGGGAGCCCCGGCCCGCTTCTCCCTGGGAGCTATGGCTTCCTTCCTTTGCAGAAATGAGAAACAGAAGGTGGCTCTCTTGTCCTCTGGGGGAGCTGTGGCTCCTTTCTGCCAGGGAGCCACGGCTTCCTTGTCTCCAGCCCTTGGACAATTTAGGGAATTAAGTCGACTTAGGGCATCTACACCAGTTTTAGGTAGACTTAACGAATCGACTTAGGCATTAAGTTGACCTAAAGAGTGGTAGTTATTAAGTCGACTTAAGGAAGCACTTAAGTTGACTTAATGAAAGCCAGGTGTGGACGCATCCTTAAGTCGACATAAGTTGCCAGTGTAGAAGCACCTGACGGGACTGTGAGAGATTATCTAATCCAGTCCCCTGCAGTCCTGGCAGTACTAAGTATTGCTGAAGTCTTTGTTTGTACTGTGTCTGGCACACTTTAGATAAATAATTTTATGCTTTGTTTTGAAGTTAGTTTTCATTCTGGGGCAGGTACAATTTATAGCCATATTTATAAGAAATGTATTATTTTAAATTGAATGTTTGAAGTGTTCACTCAATCCAGAATCTTTAGTTTCAATCTTGAAACTAAAATCTTCTTTATCTACTGAACAGAAGCAACAGATACATTTTGTAAATATCAAATGACAGCATCAAAACACAAGATCTAATATGCAATCTGGTATTTGAAGAGAACATATTCCAATGATCACTTCACATGGAATATGTGGGAAAAATTCAAAACACTGTAGTATTAACTACAGCTGCTTGTTTTCTGCAAGTTGGCATTTACTGTCATTTGTTCACATTCCAAAACACTGTCAGTTTCAAGAATATTTGTTCCCTTTATTAGTGAATACTCGTGAATGTTCACAAAAAACAGATTTTTGTTTGCAGAACAATCTATATGCCAAAAGGTAACCAGGCATGAGAAAGAGTTTTTGGTATGCATTGGATATTATTTTCCTATATAAAACATTTCAGCCATTCAATCAGAAATCTGAAAGAACTGCATGTAACTCAAAAGACCAATACTGAATAGGAAACACTCAGCTGAACAGTTCAAAAGGAAAACATATACTGAAATTTAGTCCTCCAAACTGCAGTATTTGGTAAACAGTTATGAATATCTAGTATACAAATAAATCAAGCTTGTTTCACAAACGTTTTGCCCACAGGGAAATAAAAGAGTTAAATTAATAACAACATAAGTAAAACGCAATTTGGCTAGCATTACTATTAATATACAAGTTAACACAAACCTTTATACAAAATATAAAATATTCAGCTTTGAAATAGAATGCACTCAAGAATGTAGAACTGAATAATATTAATTTACTGTTCAAGCAAATGAAACTCTTGTAATCTAATAAACAGTGCTACACTATTAAAGTGCTATTGGGTAAAACATTCATTTTTGATCTTGTATTATGCTAAAAAACTGAAGAACATGTCAATATTTTAAGCGCAAGTGTATCTACTCTTTGATCATCCAAGGTTTCCAGCACTATGGGTGGTCTTAACTAATAAGGAATTGTGATCTTCTTTTATGAATTGATTTCAAAAGTTAAGCTACAGACCACATACAATTAAAGCTTACAAATGTCATCCTATTAAAATACAAGTATCTTCCAGATACACACATAATTATAGATTTGTGGTCTATTTTAAAAGCCAGCATCTTTTAACAGTAAATTTGGTGCATCTTGTCAAAATTCTTATGAGATTTCTGTGAACTAAAATACTTTTTTGCTCTGTTCATAGTTTAAGAATTCTATAGATTCTTCATGATTTTTTTTTGGAATGCAAATGGTGTAGAGATACTTGCTATTTGGAGCACATATCAAAACATTAAGGGCTCGTTTTGGCTTGTTTGACGCACTGGTCAGTAGATCTCAGAGTAGCAGAAAGTACATCAGAGTCTGACCTTTGATTTTCCAGAGAGCTCTGTGTTCGATTCTGAGTGAAGAAGGATGCAGTTCTAGACTTCTGCCACCTATGGTCAGGCTGTAATCCATATTTAAGTCAATACATGCATTTACACTTAATCTTCTTTATCCCTATGCTATGCTTTGTTTTGGCTTCTGGGCACTAAATGATAGCCCCTGGTCACTGCAGAACACCACAATCCAAAATGGGAATCCCATTATTTGAAGTTTATGCATATTTGTCCCAATATACTTTTCTCAGGAGGCTAATCTCTGCAGTGGCTTCATTAAGGCATAGGATATATGCTCTCAGTCTTAAAACAAAAATGATTGTGAAAAAGAGCTTGAAGGCTAAAGAGAAGTTGTGAACTTGGATCATTGTCAGATTTTATCAGATGTTTGGTGATGAAGCAGAGAACTGAACTGTAATAGGATCTTGCTAACCCCTGTACGTTGTGCCTATTGATACAAGTATGAAGATCTAACTATCTAACTTCTCATTTAATGAGGAGAGGAGAAAGGCTGATGGTGATTTGCAGTCATATCAGTATTTTCCCAACTTTTCAAGGCAGCACTCACATCTGTGCGGCATTATATACCCATTACAAAATGATTCTGAGAAAGTAAAGGATGAAGGAGATGCTAACTATTTTCATCCAGATAACTCCCTATGGATGCATCTACACTAGTAAATTAAGTCAACTTAAGCTTGCTTAAATCGATCTAATTTACCCTGCGTCTACACTACAGTTTCCTTAAGTCGACTTAAGTAACTTGCTTAAGTCGACTTAAGGAAAATAAAGTCGACTTGATGAAAATTAAGTCGACTTTATTAAACCTAGATTTAATTCAACTTAAGCCTTAAGTCAACTTTTTCAAGTCGACTTAAGCCAGTGTAGACCTGGAGTAGCCCTAAGTCGACTTAGGGCTACCCCAGGACTCCACCACTGCCCTCCCT